>CM065664.1:12619975-12717475 GCA_033220385.1 Triplophysa yarkandensis | reverse complement strand
GCGGCACAAACACTACACAAAAGTACTATATGTCACAAAGATGCTGATTCTTGTCATGAAGGACATGAATCACCATTGCTAGGGTCAAAGAGGTAAGTAAACGTCGAGCGATGACCGTGTCTTGTCCTCTTTTTCCAGCAAGGAAACACGCGTCGAACCATTGGTTTCGACCCGGTCCTCATGTGATAAGAGGTTCGAGAAGCCGAAATCTTGGACGATCCGGCCTTTCGTGGGCCGTTATGTGATGCCCGCTCGGATGGGCGACTCCAGGCTTGAGCTTCCAGGTTAATGAAGCCGGCTTGCGAGGCCTGTCGTGTGTCCGCTCCTAACCTTTCCATCAGGTTGGCGATCTTCTTCCCACCGACACGCTTTGAGTCGTCATGGCTTGCTTGGTTGCAGCCCAGAAGCCTCGGCCTTTGGACTCCAGCGCCAACCCGCCCGTTCAAAGTCAGCGGTTTTTGGGTTTAATGTCGGAGTTTTGGTGCTGTGGCACGCATCGCCGTCAAACACAAAGCTCGGGAGACAAGTGAACAAAGGCAAAAAGCTGGACATGCCCCCTCATGTGATGAAAGCATTGGCTTTGTGTGCTCCTGTTGTCACCACGGTCTGGCCTTCTGACTTGGGCTTTATTCTTGGGACATCTGATCATTTCAGATGTATGTCTGGATACGCGTTACGATATGCTTTGCGGTGACCTTATGGGCAGTGTGTATAGGAGGCTTTATACGTTGATTGTTTAGGGACCTATGAGTCTCGGTAACTTGAGAAAAGTGTCCATGTGTGGCTGCTTTTGACATTTTATAAGACATGTAGGCAGACGTTGGTGTGTTATTGGGGGGGTTGGAGCTATGTTTGAAAGCAATGTGTTTAGGAAAGTTAAAATGTCCTGTGTTCAATTTATGATGGGTGCTACTTGTACCTGTTCGTAACTATTGTAGGGTGTTACTCAATATGATAGGGTTAATCTGGTGGGATGCTCTGATTGTTGAATCTGCCAAAAATGATCTGATTGGTATTCACTTAGTTGGTTGATTTTACGAAGCAATCTCAATTTTAAAGAAAATCTCATTGCAAAGGGTTATTGTAATGTTTAAGGTATTATTGGGTAACCCTTTCCCTAACTAGTTACATTATATATATTACATAATTTCTGTAAAATAAAAAGCGCAAATATAATAAACATTTGTCATATTATTTGATCTGAATAAAGGTTAACAGTTACCAGGGAGCTTACACATTTTATTAAAAAAATATTATTATATTGAAGCATCAGAATTTGGATTGGCCGATCACCATGACGAAAAAATTGGTTATCGGGAGTAAAAATCCTGCACGGATTATTTATAGTCATTATGGTTGCTGCTGGCAAAATATAACAGTAAATAGATCTAAGCATGGCCAGCACATTTTTTTGTTATATGTTATAAACATTGTTTATAATACACATGGCCCTTCCTTGATTGTTTTGTGCATATTAACCAAATTGAATATTAAAATATACATAATATACAGTATTTCAATAAACTGTTTCTATAAAAACATCTATGAGCTCTTATATAACGTGTATGTGCATATAGTGCCAAGTGAGGCAGAAAAAACATACACATCGTTTATGAAAAACCTCACATTGTCTGTAAGAAGAACTTTGTAATGGACTGTTTTCATTAAAATTGAGGCCGTCTAGTTTGCAAGTTCACAAAATAACCTTTCAGCATATGGATATTTTTTATGGGTAAATGGGCTCAGATATGATGACTCATCCTGCACACAAAAGGCATATATACATGTATAATACAAAGACTGTACCAACCCTGATACCACCTGCCACAGACTAGAAACTGGCAAATCATGGTTTAGAAAAAATAAAAACATGTTCAAAATGACCACTCCAGTGTGTCCCCCACTTCCTGTTTCTAAAGGAAGAACGTCAACATAAAAGATAATTGTGCTCTCTAAGCTTTTTCATGGGGTCTTTCACCGACTGCCACACACAATTGTGTTCATACAGGCAACGGTAATGCACACAGCCTCAATGAAGGCCTGACTCAACCATGTGAGGTCTAATTGTTTACCCAAGGCAGGATACAATGAGCGCAGCCCAGGGAGGGATCACACGTAGTTCCCGGAAAAGACAGCATCCCGTTGGCAGTATGCCTTGTCAGCTGAGTGGACAGGTTGGCAGAAGCATCATGCAGAGTAGGCAAGCAAGGGTCAGCGCTGGGGATCCGACAGAGCAGCAGCTAACAATATGCACCGCATTTAGGTGAAATACAATAACAGCTCAAACTTGGTCTCTCAGTGTGGCGCCCACAACCTTAGGGTGCTGTTATAGGAAGAGTCTAAGGAGGATTAGATGCAGTCTAGTGTAAAATGATGGAATGATAGGTTTATTGTTTCGTTACGTTTGCAAGAAGTTATTAGGTTATTATTAGAATCGAATGAATTGTGATGAATTTTGTTTATTATAATTAAAAATGAACATGTTATTGCATGTGCTGTAGGCACAACTGTCTGTTTTTATTTGCTGGCATATTTACTTTAAAAAATATTCTAGTTTAAAGTCTATTTCATCATCTTAAAATTGTATTTACTGTTTTTTGTTGGATTAAATAAACGCTTTTATTAAAGGGATTGTTAAGGCAAAAATAAACATTATTTTTTATCATGTTATTCAAAACCTTAATATGACCATGGAATGCAAATTAATATATTGTGAAAAATTTTGTGATGGTGTGTCAGTAGGTTTGAGTGCTGTTTGGTCACCAACGTTCTTCAAAATATCTCATTGTGCGTTCCACAAAAGAAAGTCATAACGCATAAATAAGGCTGACATAAAGAGAAATCAATTGTTTTTGGCTGAACAAACCCTTTAAACTGAGTGGGAGTTTTATTGACACCGCAGTAGATATAAATAATGATAATAATAAAATAATATTGTGTTTATCCTGAGGGGTTATTTTCTCTTTTAATCAGTCTTAAATAAAATATGAGATTTATTTGTTGACGTGATAATGTGTTGCAAAGAGGGTAGAAATCATGCAGTGTTAATAGCTTGCCTGCAAATCATTTATGTTTACATTTACATTTTGCATGGCAAATGCTTGTATGGTGTTTGTCACACAATTATTGATGCACGTCAAGTGTAACTTAATGGAGCTAAGTGTGTTGCATGTTTTATTTCTTGCACAGAATGTCATCAGAGGAGAAAAGTCTGGAGCCCTCTGACAAAGGACCCTCGCCACCCCCTAGCAGCTCTGGGGCCACTCCCACTGGAAGTCCAGCCCCCTCAGATAAGCGGCCCCGTGGCCGCCCTCGCAAGGACGCATTATCCACGGCACCACCACTTCCGTCTGTATCCAAACAGAGAAAGAAGTAAGTTTAACGTAATTTTTGATTTGATGCGGGAAATAGATGATTATAAATTGCTCTGCAAAATGAAATTCATGTATGTTTACTTTAATAATCAATGAAGAATTGCAAAATTTCTTGAATAGTTATGTCTTATCCATGTTGCATGTTTAAATGCATGTAAAGCTTGATGCAATGAGGTTTCGATGTGGGCGGAGTTATCTAGTGGAATGAAACAAATAGAAACCAAGCGTCTGACAACATACAGTGACACTTACGGCTGTCATGACTGGTTAGGATGGAAACGTGATTTTAAACAACATTTATTATGGTATCATATATATCCAACTGGTTTTAGACGACACGAAAACAACGCACTGTAGCGAATTTAGATGGTACCTGTCCATGGAGAACTTGGTTAAGATTTCAGATTAAAGTGATGGAGCTTTCAATTATTGCCTCCAAACCCTTAAAGTGACAGTTCACCTAAAAATAGAAGTTCTGCCATCATTTACCCACTTTTTTGACATTTGAAACCAATATAACCTTCTTTCTTCAGCAGAACACAAAATATCTTGAATATCTTAAATATCTTATAACGTTGATAACCAAACAGCAGTTGGACTTATTCACATTTATTGAATGGGCACAAAACCAATACTTGGGTGAGATGAGCGATGGGAAACATTCTTCAAAATATCTTCTTTTGTGCGGAAAAAAAGAAGTGACAATAGAGTGAGTACATGATGACAGAATTCATTGTTTAGTTATTGAATACATTCAGAGAGTTAACCTAATGAGAAGCACTGGTAGTGATCCAGAAGTGGGCTTTTAAGTCACATGAATGCATTAAATGTACGGGAGCAGTTATTGAACTGTATATCTGACACACTTCCTCAATTTCAGATCTGCATTCGAGAGGAGTGTATACATCTTAGGTGCCTTACATAATCATTTAAATGGAGGGGAGGTGCCAGGCATTTTTCCTGAGGGAATTAATTATATAGGAGTGTTTGAAGCGAAAAGCGCAGGTGTCTCTGCCAGCTTTGGAGCTACACGTTTAAGGTGTGATGTCAGTGTCTGCTAGTGGGAGCCATGCAATTCAACATGCGTTTTATTTAAAAAAAAAATAAAAAAATCAAAGTACCTTCCAAAGGTATTGATCCAAAACTTCATTGCCTGGTTTCACAGACAAGGGCTTATTTAAGACTAAAATGCTTTGAGCTGTGTTAACTCAAAGAAATGTACACTTGGACATCTTAGAATGTTTTATTATTTTGTTTTGAGACTCAGGATTTAAATTTGGTCCCCTACTGTGCAATGAAACTATATGGACTGTTTGACCTGCTCAGAGCACCCAGTCCATTTTGAAACACCACTCCAGATTTTATAACCTACTCCTGTGTTGGCTCTACTTCCTAAACCAGCTTTTTTCTCTCTCTCTATGGTGGGATCCTGGGGATAAGTTATAGGTCTCTGGGCTTGGGGGTTGGGTGCTGTGCAAGCCTAAATGGACCTGCACTTCTGTATTCCACTCTTTCCTTTTTTCTAAAGTATCATAAAGACCAGTATGGAGCAGTGTTTATAGACACAAAACCTTTAATTGTAGCATATGCTTTGTAGAAAACAACATGGAGTTTAAAATCATGCATTGGCTACAGTATTGCAAAGAGCTTATTAATATGAAATTGTGGATGGGTACCAGTTGATATTTTTTTAATCCTGTAAGACCATGATCAAGTATTTGAAGTTACATTCTTATTGTTCAGCAGCTTGTTCAGTTAGTAGCATGTTTCCTCTGTGCCATCATCCAGATAGAACTGATGTTTAACTGTCTGGGTATCGTGATGCATTTTTAATCCTGTCACCAAGTCATTTTGGGGTTGGGCATGCAACTTGTCTCTGCTATGCTTCCATCCAACTAGTTTGCATAGCTGACAATTTACCGCAAAGGTGCAAAGTAGACCAATGATATGCAATGAACAGATGTAGCACACATGCAATTTAGCTTGCACAGTAACAGTGTTCTATTATAATCTATTCTATTCTGTTATATTATATTATATTAAATTATATTGTATACTATTATATTACATTATGCACCAATACTACATTTTTACTGATAGTTGCCAATGCTGATAGTTTTGTGATTATATTCATTTGAATTAACTTAATTCTAAATGTTCAATTAACCTTTTTTTCATTAAAATTGTATTACTTAATTGTTATGACTTTTAATGTAAAGAATCAAACTGGTGATGTTTCTAAACATTTTAAATAAACAGAGCACAAGAAATTGCCTAATGCTATCCTCTGATTTTGAATTTGATACAATAACTTAATTACCAAAATTAAATACTGGGAAAAACAACAAAAAAGTAATTGAATAATTGAAAAAAAAAATTTGTTCATAAATAATAAACTCGGCATTTGCTGTCTGCTGATTATACTTAATCATTAAAAATAATCAATAAAAAAATATAAAAATGATAAAAATATATTTATAATAAGCTGTCAAGCTGTTTCTTGGGATGGGGGAGATTAAAAAATATTCAAAAACCCTTTTTCATAATACTAATTTACTTTTTTAGTTTAGCAGCCAATAGCCAAAGGCTTCCGGATGTCACTTATTTTATTATTTAATTTTTTTTATGTGTTTATTATTATTCATCCATATTTCTAAATAATATTTTATTCTAGCCTTTCAATATTCAATTTGTTTTCATACAGCATGTGTATTTAATTATTTATTTGGCTTAGCATAAAGTAAGTTTAATAATAGAATTGTAAATAATTAGATCTACCTTTTAATTATTAAAACTCTGTACCGAAAACAATATATCATGTATTAAGGAGACTAAACCCTGTTTGCAGCACATCACAATATATATTGTATTCATTTAACTTATATTTGAGAGGCCATAACAGAAATACTGGTGTCATTTGCACCTATCTGTCGCTTATTAAATTCCTTGATCAAGAAGGGACGCCTGTCAGCAAGATGCTTTGCCATGTCAGACGAGTTGCCTACCTGCACATTTGATGTTTTGTAACATTTCTCACTGACGTTTTTTGGGATGTCTGTGGGCTTGCCCTGACTGTCAGCAACATAAGCGAAATAAAGCCATACGTGCATCTACTTCTTCAAGAAGCTGTGGACGGTCGCAAAGTGCACTTGTATTTGCAACCATGCCCCCAGCTTTATCACAGGAGAGTTCCTCTCGCACGCAGAGTGACGTGGAAGCAGCGCTGAACACACTTCCTCCTGCTGTGGCACACGTGAAACTACAGCTATCGTTGTTAAAGCAGCCTCCTATCGTTTTAAAGAAGGGTATTGTGCAACACTTCAGAATATATCAGCCATAATTTTTGGCAGTTTTTAAACCATAGTTGCAGCCAAATCCACTTATGGAATGTAATATATCGGGTCATATTTTCTATGTAAACGTTCTTTAGAATATCTCGTTACACTTTACAATAAGGTGTTTTTGTTTACAGTAGTAAATGCATTAACTAACTTTAGAATTTAACTTGTCAGCATTTATTATTCCTTGTTAATGTTAATCTTAATGTTAGGTTACATCAATACAGTTCATGGTGCTTTAAATAATGCTAACTTTTGATTGTAGTAATGTATTATTAAAAGCTGAAATTTATGTGAACTGACATGAATAAATGCAGCGTTATTAGTTATTTTAGCTAATGCATTGAGATATCCTTATTTAACAGCACCTTATTTTAAAGTGTTCAAATATCTATTTTAATATTATATTAGTATCACATTGTACATTTTCTGTAAAATACATTTAAATATGATTTCAGGACAAGATGTGTTTTTTCGGCCTACTAGAGGAAATATTAAATGTCGAAGTTCTCAGGTCTTGATTTGTGGCCTGTGGTTTTTTTGCTTCGTGTGAGTGTCAAACATCAAGGGCGAGATCCCCCTGTCAGTCAGCGTTCAGCCTTGTTAACCGTCTGCCATAGGAAGTTATTTGCAGGGAGGAGTCATTTTGGCATGAGACAGACTGTGATTTCTCTCTCCAGTGGCATTGGTAATTACCCTTCTGTCCCTTACGCTCCTTCCTAACACCGGCCCTAGAGATGGGCTGGCTTCCCTCTGAACTCTGCTCGCTGTACCTCCTCCGAATTCGAACCGAGACTTTAATTTGAATGCCCGACAATTATCACCCTGATGAAGTGATACATAGTTCAGGAAACCCCCTCATGGGACTCTGACAGACATAGATCCTTACTGTGCATTTTTGAGGTGGAGGTACGGCAGCGCGAGTGCATAAGTTTATGGATTAATTTGTTGCTTGTTAGTGATAACGGATGCAGGGCTTCTCAATCGGTGAGTTGTGACCTCTTGCTGTTGATGTGAAAGAGGTATAGTTCACCCAAAACACTTTTTCCATTGTTTATTAGTTTAATTATAATTGTACCCCACATTACAGTTACAACAGTAAAGTATACTATTTGATATACTTTTAAATAGTGATGCTTTCAACAGGTTTTTTTCAACCGACACCGAGTGCAGATTTATTATTATGGTGATTGGCCGATACCAATTCTGATGCTTCCACTATATTTGGGGATTTTTAAATCCCTGCTCTCCGTTAAGCTGTTTTCAGATAAAGTAATATTATAGATGTTGCCTTTGGAATATTTATATTTTTGTTACAGTTCTTTTTGTTACAGTTTTACCGTTATATATGTAATTTAACTATTGTTTTAACATAGTACTAAGTAATTCCAAATAAGTATCATCATGTACATTATCAATTAAGATCTGTATCATTGAACGGCTAAGCTCAGTGAGGACCAATTGTGTCATGAAATGTGATTATCGGCAAATACTGATCTCCAGTTGATTGATCAGAGAATCACTATTTTGAAATACTTAGTAATACGGAAAAACGCACTTGAAATACTTTACACTTTTAAGTACTTGAGGTGCAAATGTTGACACACAATATTCTGTGTCAAACATCACAATGCAAGTACCAGAAACGTTACACTACCATAACTATACTCACAGAGGAACCAAACGCTTCTGTATCTGATTTTAGTTTTCTAATGTTTTGTTTATATAGCCAGGATCACCTTATTCTGCTGTTCATATAAACTATGCTGGAGACAAAACCAGGGTGGCCCAATGCCAGAGAGAGAGCCAATGGTAATGATGTGGAACCCCTGTTTATATCAAGATTCTTTAGATACTGTATGTTCTCTATGTGTATATACTAGTATCTGCAAAGTCTGGGTTGGATTGCAGGCATGTGAGTAATGCTTGTTCCAAAAAAAGCAAAGCGTTGCTCAGCACCATGGCAACAGCTTCAGACTGCAGTGTTTCTGAACGCAAACTCATACGTCTGGCAATGTGTTGGGGCTCTCTTCAACATCAGTTCCATTGAAAGGATGAGAGAGTAAAAGAGAAAGGTTTATTGGCATCAGTAAAGGTAATGGGATTTGCGTTTCCATCTGTCTGGAAACAAAGATGGATTTTACAAGCGACCACATTGGATGAGTCAATGAAGCATAGTAAAGCAGTCAACAATTAGCTTTTCAGAAGACACAACACAGAACCCGGCCATAACATTGTTATTTTGGGACTTAAGCTTTATAGCTGACACTAGTTCAAGTGCTCGATTGGCGGAGCATGCCGCTAGCTGTTAGTTCATGAGTTTGCATATGAAATGTATT
Organism: Triplophysa yarkandensis; assembly: GCA_033220385.1. NCBI lineage: Eukaryota > Metazoa > Chordata > Actinopteri > Cypriniformes > Nemacheilidae > Triplophysa > Triplophysa yarkandensis. The sequence goes on along the minus strand of CM065664.1, from coordinate 12,708,424 downwards.
GCGTTACAATCCAAGTTGCTTTGGGTAAAGTATCTGACAAGTGCATAAATGTAAATAGACTAGTAGTTCTGGTTTTGAACTGACAGGTATGATCTATGTGGTTTTGCGAAAAACAATAAAATGTTGCATTTTTGTACAAACATCGCCTTTCTTATGTAACCTTTTTCTAAATCATCCCCGTTGAAATTCCTGTTTATTTTTGAGTCTGCTTTTTTATGTTTTTAAGTAGTTCTGTTTTATTTCTCAGCTGCAACCTTTAAGGTTGCTTAAATTCCTGCGACAACACTTGAAACATTAACATTAAGTAATTAAAATTCATATCATTATTCAGATGTTACAAATAATGCAAGAACCATGCATTGCTCTACACCACTGCTGCTTGCATCATTATAAGCTACTGGGCTTTACAGTGTGTGTATTTATAAGGGATGCTACACTATATTTAATGTTATATTGAACCATACAGTACGACCTCCATGGTTCAACACTGGGTTTTGGGTTTAAAAAAATTGATTTTGCTCTGTTCTTGTTCTTTTTTGTGTTTACGTGCGGAGACAGATAAATGTTCTCCCTGCGAGTAAATATCCGATCACTGAATGAGTACATGTATGTATATTTGTGGAATTTAAGATTTAAAAAAAAGGCCGTACATGTACACACTGCAAAGTTTGCCATTACGAAATTTGTGATAATTGAAACGATGTTGATTGAACGCTGGAAATGTTTTAGTGCCAAATGGTTTTGTAGATCTAAAGACTATTTGCTCGTCAATTTAAACAAAACTGCTGATAGATGGGAGGTGTTTGAGGACTGCTTGAAAAACTGCTCGTCGAAGGGTTGCCATGTTAGTCAAAAATAAGCACCTTTATGCCTTTATTTTGTAGTTAGCTCAAAAAGCTCAGCCCTTAATGTGTAAAAATAGTAACTTGCTAATATTTTAGATTTTCTTTCAATTTTATTCAGTACGGAAATCTGGACAGGTTTATTTTTATAAAAAAAAATATTTAGGTTTATTATTACAGTTGTTTTTTTTCATTTCCTAAAAAATAATTTTTGAATATAAACACATAGAACACAAAAAATCTTTTTGGTTTCTGACAAACCCCTCACTGCAGAAGTTTTGCTGTGATGGATGGACACGCAGTACTAGATAAGAACATGACACTCACACTGTATTTTGTCAGAGAAGAAAAACTTGTTAAAATAGAATCTGCCTGGAAACTTCATCATTAGACAGAACTGGAATCATAACCTGGACTGATAAATGTATTATGATTCCCATCTGTAATTATGTAGACAGTTGGTTGGGTTATACTGATTAGTGCTGGTTTGGTGCAGATTTTGCCGCTGGGCAAAGCCATGCTGCTCACCAGCAAAGTGTATCTGATTAAGCAGGAGGACAAAGAATGTCTTTCTGCTTAGCAGCTAGTCAAGAAATTATTGGTCACCAGTTGGTTACCAGTTTATTTAAACATTGCATATGACAGCTTATATTGGCAGTATTGCACAAACTGTTACACAGCCCAGTATTTTGACGATGCCCCTTTGCACAATGCAAGGTTTAAAAAGAAATGATTTATTAAATATAGCGTGGAATAATAACTAATGAGTAGTGTGCATAAAGCTAAGACCTGAACACATTTGCCTTTATATAAGGTTACAGTAGGTCTTTCCACAACTGATAAAATCACCATGGAAACTTTAAAATGGTATTGCATAGTAATATATAGTAGTAAAGGATTAGTTGTGGGTTGGGTTGGAATTATAAGATTAGAAAGACATGTTTATTTAACGAAGCCTGATATTTTGGGCCTTATGTTGTCCCCATACATAATACATTTAGTACAACTGAAAACAAGTGAGTATTTACCTCTGAGACATACTTTCTGTAGGCAATGGCTCCAACAATGTATATACATGCTTTGTTAAGTTCACAACAAATAACATTTTGTCATTATTGACCGTCATTTCACACCTGTATGACCTTCTTTCTTCTGAAGAACCCAAAAATATATTTTGAAAAATGTTGGTAACTCGCACCCATGGGGAGTGCTGCTATTCGGTTGACAGCTTTATTCAAAATACATTTTTTCTAGTCTGAGGAGCAATTTCACATTCAAGGCAAATGATTTCTTCAAATTCACACCTTAGAATTGGTGAATAAACATAAAACAACAAGACAGCATAAAAAATTACCCAAACCGAATATTAGAAATAAACCTCTATTTTCTACAAAGGAGGTCAACAATTGGACCAAACCCCGTTTAGCATGTTGTGCAGATCTAACTAAGTGGCCAGACCAGAGCAGGTTTTTGTCAAGCTCTGCCCTTGGTGCCTCCATGGAAATGAAGAAACAGTGTCTTCATGATGTTCCTCTGTTGTGTTGGCAGCTTTAATGAAAGGTCTCACACACTTAACTTCCCCATTAGTGGACTGTAAACCTATGTGCCTGCACTCAACAGTCCATTTTTACACTACAGCTTCACCCTTGCCCAGGGTTGTGGGCACTCCATTAGGAGTCAGTGACAGCTGTGACTATATTTAACAAATTCATCATCAAACTGTGCTTCCTTAAGTAAGAATGTTGGCTTGATAGTAAAGCTCTCATCTCTTCCTCAGGAACCGTGGGCGAGGGAAAGCTCTGGTGGAGGATGAAGACAGCACAGATGGAATGGAGACTGCAGAATCAGGAAGCACACAGGAAACAGGTAAATTCTGCACTGATCTGGATCTCTTAACTAAACACTTGTGGACTATTTTCACATTCCAAATTCTGATATTTTGATAACGAAATGAACAATTTAGGCTTGGAAACTTACACTCATTCTCTCAGCTTCCACTCCCACCCCCCATCAAACATCTCCTCCACCGCCGTTCCCTTCACTTTCCTGTGTCAGTCTTTTCTCTCAGCCGTCACACCTCCCCTCCCTCAGGAGCGAGCGAGGCAGTCTTTCCTCCGAGGCTGTTCCAATGATAAACAAAATCACAATGTGGAGCCCTGAATTGATTTTCTTTCCCAGCTGTGCAGTCAATCTAACTCAAACCTCAGCCAGCCAAGGAGGAGCTTTCAAGAGGCTCGTCCGTCCACACTCCTTGAGCAGGATTGATGAGATTTTCGGCCGTCTCCACATGGGTCTGCTCTCTAGCTCTAATTGAAAGGATTTGACTCCAGCCACAGCATTCGTGCTCTGGAGTCTCTCACCCCCCCACACCAACCCCACCTCTCAAAGCGTGTGATTGAGGTTCACAGCAGCCAGTGGAGGCTAATGCCCTCTGAAAGCCTTTTAAAATCTCATCTTGGGCATTTTCCCCTCATTTTCTGGGCCCTTTTGGCTGCTTGTGGCCGCTGGCCATGCGTGGTGTACTGAGCTGGGCTCTGGTTCACAGTTGGTTTGATTATTGCTGTTTTAGTTGAGGTTGTGTCTGGTGTGTTTTGATCTTCGAAGTAGTCTTTAATTACAACGTCTCTGTTATTGTTTTTCTTCAGTGCTCAGGATTTGTTTGAACCCTGAAATGTATCGTATAAAAGACAAAAAAAAATATTAATTCATGTTCGATCTCAGATTTCCTTTTCTCAGTGGAACACACACCATTTTACATTAAAGACCCCTTTTCAAGAGGTAAAGACTGGTCCAGAAGCAATGTTGTTGTTTATCTGTGCAAACAAGCGGATTATTTAAATTTGACATGTTAAAAAATCTTTGGTTTTCATGCGTATTGTAATTTAGTAGAATGTTTGTTATTCACGTAAATTACTTCAAATAAACTGTGTATGTACAGAAAGGATTAAACACCATTATCATGTTCAAACCTAACTGAACAATCGTGTTCAACACTCTTTTTAACTCACACCGAAGTTTAGTTATTTTCGTTCAATTGATATGATGAAACATCATGTGATCAAGGGTCTTCACTTGTTCGCAACCTAAAACAGTCGGTGTCAATTATCTCTTGGCGCAAATTTTTGCAATTGGCATATTTCAACTTGCGCGGAGTATGTGAACATCATGCTCTTTGTGTTATTAGCATCGCCTGTTTGAAGTCAAAGGTGAAAAAACAAATTAAATGCATTGTGCTTCATCTATGATATCATCTTTATTTTTTAGTTATTTGTTTTCGTAAATATCAGATTATTTTTTTTAACGCTTTTGGATGCCATTGTTTATGAATTTGGTAAAAACTGTAAGTTTTCATTCATTTTCTAATATTTTTTGGTTGTATTTGAATTGCTCATACTGTCTAAATGTCTGGTCACTTTTAAAGTTGGAACACACAGGTAGAATATAACCCTGCGTCATTTAAGTATCTTCATGTAACTGCTTGGCACCACATCAAAATACAGATAAAAAAAATAAGCTTCCAACTAGAGCTTCTCAAGAAAAAATGTGTGTTTTTCTTACCTCTACAGAAAACATTGTTTGAGGGTTCAGTGTGATTTTTGGTTAATTTTTAGTGGCTGTTAATATTGCATTAAAGCTCTAAGTACATCTGTAAGATTAGACCGCAGTGGATAAGATGAGAACAGGAGGTGGTTGAGAGCGGTTGTGGTTTCAATGCGGTCTATTTAAAACCACTACAAGGTCCCAGATCAGTCTACACTCTTATTCATGGTGACTCAATTCTCTAATTGTCCGCACTGTATATTTGACATGGCAATAGATTTCCTTGTATGCATGTTTTTTTTCTTATTAATCCACAGCACATGTGTTTTTTGTGTTTATTCTTTTAGTAAAGCAAAGCATGTTGTCATTCAAACAGAGAAATCCATGGTTCCTGGGATGTTGGTTTCTGTTCAATTTTCTAAAACCCTGTTATTGTGCACATGTCATTAAAATTTTCAGAGTGCAAAATTTTGGAAGAGACTGCAGGTTCGCTGGATACAATTATTGCTGTTTACAATTTATAAACATTTTGTGGAGACATAGTCAAAAACCATTCAGGCTTATAAATGTGGTCGGGTTCATTAGCTCAGGTCGTGCCATGCGATTTGTCATATTTAACCTTTTGGTGGTTTGAGTCAGCACTATATATTTTAAATCAAATTTATGATAGGGTGAAGGCTATATCATAATGAACTATTTTTACAAGCACAGCCTTCAAAAAGTTAAATAAAGTCTTAAATGACTATATACAGTTGGAAAAAGAGGAAGTGCATTACACCTGTTTCTTGCAAAATTCTCTTTGGTTTTTAAAGGTTTTGTATTTACTTTTAGCCATCTCATCAGTTATATCTACCATAACATAAATTAATTATCAAATATCTGTGTTACCCAAACATCTATATCAGTGCATTGTTCATTTTCATTCATAAATCTCTCTGTTTGGGTCTCCCATCAGTTACTAAAGGGCACCCGGAGGAGATGGAGGGCACCACTGCGGTGGCAGTTCCAGGAGAGGGGGAGGAAGAGGAGCAGTCGTCATCGCCTCTTCCTGCGCGCTGTGAAACGGGGGCGGCACAAACATCGTCAGCCTTTGGAGAAACTAAAAGCAGGTCAGAGCAGCATCCTCTTGCTGGGTTGAGTCACCGTCACGGCGTGGGCGCGCTTGCGGACGTGTGCGTAGCGCCGTGAACACTCATGAATGGCTTTGGCTTTTAAACCTTTTTACTGTGTTGTGTGTTTCTAAATATTTGAGAAATATGATGTAAATGATAACAAGTCTGATGATGTGTGTGTGTGTCTGCATGTAGCTGGTGGCTACTGTGTTCTTTTAACATGGGGGAAGGGCTTATGATCAGGCTTAATACAAGATCATTCTGGGTAAAGAAGACAGCAGTGTACAGGAGTAAGTGCTGCTGTCGCAGCCCTCAAATTTACAGAACATCCAGTGTTATTTGCCTCTTAAGGGCTTAAAATGTTTATTCACTTTTAGTTTCTGCTTAAGTAAAGAATGTTATATGTTACATGCATTGGTGTTCAATATTACCAGATGCATAATTGTTTTGTAAAAACTGTTGGTAGCATTTAATCTGTGCTGCTTCGTCTATATCATCAAAAATCTTTCAGTCTCCAAGCGTGTGTGACTCTTACTTGGCTTACGCCTCCAGCTGAATGTTCGTCAATGTTGTTGTTACATTATGAATTTAAGGTTCCCCTGCCACACGCACAAACACACAAACCACTGTCCAAACAGTTAAGTCATCATGGCCGTAGGTCTATGGAGCATCAGTGCATGAAAGGTTGTTAACAGACTGAATGATCGCTTCTATGACGGGCTGCTCTGCCCATGGGGGCTTGTGATGTGGGTAACAACTGTATATCTGAGGTCTGATAAATATTTACCTCTTTCCCGGGACACTTATTCTACCATCAGATGCTTGCTTAACACGAACGGCCTTGCTTACACTGAAGAGTGTAATCGGGCCGCTTTGCCAGAGAAGTTTGATTGAACTCATGCATAATTCAAGTGCATGATTCATTTACAGAAGACAACCAAACTTAATGTCACTTGTATCTTTTAATGAACGATTTAACATTAGTGTGGTGCAGACTTATTGATCTACAGTTTGAGTAATTTGGCATATAAACAGTTGCTAATTAAACGTAGTGTGTGAACTTTTTGTTAAGTTTGTAAGGCTTGTTAATTGTTATTACACAGACAAAATAGATGGTCACTTATAGTTCAAAATCTGTGATTTGTTCATAGAAACAATGCTTCAGTCAATAACGTGAATCCTCTTTGTGGGTGTGTTTTTCAAAAATGTTCTATAATTTCCATTTTGCCACAAGAATCACACACTATACCTATAATGCTGCATTCCCACTATACGTGTCATTCCGTTGACTTACATAAGGAAATACTACGATTTTTATTTATAAAATTAAAAATGATAAACATTTACTAAATATTTTTTTCTTAAATATATGCATGTATGTATTTATTAACACAAAATGTATATCCCAAATACGTTAACATTACGTAAAACAAATTTTTTGTTCTGTTTGTAATGCTGTGCTATGAATGGCCAGTATTAGTATTTTTTTTTATTCTGCCAATAAAATAATTGATTATAGCCTTTCTACTTTACAGTCCTATTAAATACCGAGCTCTGTGTTTGTATGACCAGATGTTTGATGATTCACAGTGTGATCTTTTTAGAAAATATCATAATCACACAATGCCACATCCGTGACCATGGCATTACGGATATCTCATCACAAAAAAAAGGATGTATAGAATATAGAACATTTCAACATAATCATGTCATGTCCTTTACTCGTTTCTTTCTCCACTTATCAAAACTGTTTACTGGTTTACAGATGGTCACATTTCGCGTGTTTCAATTGTTGTCTAAAGTGATGACTTAATCACTTTTGTCTCACAATTGTAAAAATAGGAGTTACTCATAATATTGATGGGCATTTTCGCGGTTGAATCTGTTGTTTGTAGCTATATTTCAATCTGTTTCTCCCAGCGAGGCTTAAGTTGAGTCTAGCTTAATTGTTGAAAATATTCCCATGTTCAGCTAGTGTGAAAATGAGAAATACAGCATGTGTGAATTCTAACACTCCCACATACTTATTTGTTGTATAAACTATGTTGTTGAACTAATTTTAATAAGAAACTCCTGTTTTTGTCCCTTTTGCCAGAATTTGGATTTGGGTAATGTCTTTTGAGCTCTTCATTTGTAGAGCACAAGTGCAATCATAACACAAACCTTGTGCATCTTTTTTCATTTGTTAATCGTGTTCCTCTCTCTTTACAGCAAGCAGCTCTGTGCCTTCTGTTACTGCGGCGGTCGAAGCCTTCTCGGGCAAGGGGATCTGAAGCCATTCGGAGTCACACCCGAAAACGACCCCCCACTCCACCAACAGTCTCCGACAGAGGAGGGCCATGGCCAGGAGGACAAGAACGAGGCTTCTAGCCAATCAGGGAGGTGCAGGGGCCCAGAGAGGTAAGCGGATTGGCCTGTCCTGGCATGTCTTTCATAAGGTTTTTTAGGATGCGAAATAATGTTTACCATTCTGTTTATATGAGCTCAGACAAACTGGACTTTTCTCACGGCCACCGGTCCATCACAATTGTTTCTTTCTTGGCCGGTCTCTGTGAATCAGATCACACAGTATGGGTCATTGTTAGAGAGAGGAAAGCATGTGTGTGTGTGTTTGCGTTCAGTGCGGAACGGTAGGCTTGCTAGAGGCAGGGGAGCGCTGATATCTGACGTCACTATTGACTCACCCTCATCTGGATGAAATTCTGGCCAGAAACTGTTTGAATATGGCTCATTCCAGTCGAACACTGTGCTCACTGCTCTAGCATGTGTGTGTTTTTGCTTAATATCCTGGAGACAGAGTCATGCGTAGCAAAACAGTGTGTTTGTCCTAAAGTGACCCTCCGATTGCTTGGATGAGAATGCTTAGTTGTCCCGCATTGGCTTTTGTCACTATAAAGAGATTTATAATTTGATAAATAATCAGAATACATTTTTGTATCTGATGTTATATAAAAAGCTAGTTGATACTTGCCTCCATATTCTACTCTTTTTAATTTATATTATAGTTCATATTAAAGGTATTGATCAACCAAAAAAGAAAATTCTGTCAAGAACAGTTTTTTTATATTTCCATTATGATAATCAAAAGGGCCCATGAACTGATGTTTATAATTATCCTTCAAAAGTCTTTCTCTGTGTTCATCTGAACAGTGTTTTGGCTTTTAATATGACTATATTAATATTATATACTTATAGTACTTATATTAATATTCTAGCCTTAAAGTAATACCTTAACTGAAAATTCTGGCATCATTTACTGTTGGTAAACAAACAAATGCTGTATCATCACTTCTACTGTACTGAAACAAAACAAAACAAGTCAATGGGTACTCTCAATGTTCCGTTCCCAATATTCTTCAAAATATCTTCTATTGTGTAATACAGGTTTAAAATGATGTGATGGTGTGTAAATTCAATTTAAATAAATAATTTTAAATTTTTAGTTAACAAATTTTTTTTGACAAATGTAGTAATCCAAACATTACATAGACCATTCATAACATGCAGTCTTTCACTTCCACCAAAGCTTTTTTTGCAAGCTTTCTGGTCTGGCCGATCATTACCCCACAGCCATCCTGAGTCACATGGAGCGGGATGTGAAATGCCGGTCCCAGCGTGCGATCAGCCCAACAAAAGTCCCTCTCCCCGCTCTCTTGTACAGCTGCCTAATTTGTCTTGGCTCTTTGGAGCCAATCAGCCGTCTCCCAGGGGCCTGTGTGACGTAATGGGCTGCCAGTCTGATGTTGGCAGTTAGCCAGTCCTGCTGAGCTTTGTCATCTGTGGGCCACACTACTAAGCAGCAGTGCAGACCCATGACAGAGAAGTAAGGGACGGATTTAAGAGAATACATGATTTGTTGAGTTTAGAGCAGCATGAGCAGGATTATCAAGAGGCTTCAGAGTGGGCTTGTGATGTTTAATAAAGTGATAAAACCTGTTGAGCATGTCATCCCCCCAAGATCTTGTTTGCTTAAACAAGTGAAGTAGGTATTTAAGAGCATCATGATATTTTGAGTTGTGATTGTTTTTGCATTACGCTGAATGATTTAAGCTCTCTATGCAAATGATTCTGTGTAATTGTTACGGTTAGGCAGACATGATGTAAATAAAACAACAGGATATGTAGTTTCTGTTGATTTCTATAGATCAAAGCGGCAATCCATAACTTATAACTTAAAAAAATTAATTACTGTCGCAGTGCCACTATTTTATTTAGCCAATCATTTATTTGGCTTTTTTTATTTAAACTGCACTTTATGTGGATTAGCACAAAAGATTATAATTTGTTAAAAATAACTTATTTTTGTAAAATACTTGTGAAGAGGACATGTTTGGCCAGATTTAATTAGGATAGTTCACATCATTCATCTTTCGGCCTTATCTATGGGGCACTTTAAAACTTATTTGTTGTGTTTTCAGTATATGTTATTTTTATAAATAGTTTTGTTAATTCTAAAACAGGAACTTAATTCTATCTAAAAGCTATTTCCAATGTATCAATTAGTGCTTCTGGTTAAGTAATATGACACATTTTCATGAAATTCAGTTTTATTTGACTCCTTTCTGTTGTCATGGGAATACACAGAATGTCATTTACTGACATGCTGTGTTTAAAATCACTGTTGACCCCTCGTATATGTCACCCGTCCTGGCAGATGGATAGAGGAGGCATATAATGAGATACACGGAGCTGTGGTGTGATGGATGCATTTTTGTCCCATGATGTGTTTACGATGAGTCATTTCTGTGTAAGTGCTTAATCAATCAGCACCGCCTCACACCCCCCAACCCATGCCTAAATTAAAATGGCTGTGAGTCAAACCCCCCAGTCGCAGAATGTCAAGAATAAATGAACACTCGTGGTGCCCATGGCGGATGGTAGATGGCTGGTAGTCAGAGAGATTTTCAACATTCTATATACTTATTGTGGTATATATGTGCAGCTTTTGGGGCACAATATATTGCAGTTTTATTTTTATTCACAAGCAAGGAAAATGTATCAGAATTAACTAGTGGTGCAAACGGTTAAAGTTTCTTTTTTTAACCACAGGTTAGAACTGAAAATGCGTGACTATAATCAAATTGACACAATGTCTATGATTTTGATTGTGAGATGGCATGAAAACCACCTAAGGTTTGATAAAACAGACAAGGACATCTTTTTAGCACTTAAAAAATAGCGAGTCAGTAAAAGGAATGAACAAATAGTCCAAATATCTGAATGGCTCTCAACAGCCCCACAGGACCACATTAGCTGGGAAGGACATCCAACACCTCATATGAATCGTATAAAGAAAGAATGAAACATATTTCTACTCTGGTATAACCTTAAGCATAAATCCTTGGAAATAACAGAGACCTATACTTGACGACTTATATGTGTCACTTAAACCATTGAAATGCAATCTGAGGTTGATATTTTTGTCCAATTTAAGTGTTTTTACAAATGACTCCAATCATCATGATCGCAAACTTGATGGCATATCAAGAAAGCTGGTTACTGAATAGCACTATAATATGCACACAAAACCAAAGCATGTGAATGGTTGCCAGTTAACAACATTCTTCAAAATATCTTATTGTGTTCTGTGGAAGAAATAAAGTCATGCTGGTTTGAAATTACAAGAGATTGGGTAAAGGATGAAGTTGTTTTTTTTGGGTGAAGTAATTTTAATGTAATTTAAAACCCTGGTAGTTTGTTAAAAATGTTAAGGTATTGAATGGCCGTGACACCCAGTGGGTGGTTTGGTTGCTTTATAAATATGAATTTGTTACCCTGCCTGTAAAAATCTTTGTCCGTAAATAAAATTCTGAGATAATGAACATCAAAGTTTGATTCCAGCCATTAATTTCACTATATTTTTCATCTTTGACATGGTCTGGCTCATTCATGTTAAATATATCAAGATTTTTTTGCTGAATGTTATTTACTTTATGTAGAAAACAGTAAATCACAAAAAGGGTACTTTATAGGTAGGGTCACATTTTCTTTTCATTAACTTCATGCAAAATATGATTTGACTTATCTATTCTATGTCTATATTCTGTAGTGTCAGCGCTGAGGATGCAAGTGGCAGGTTCTGGGACGAGCTCCACCAAGTCGGTCTGCCGGATGGCATTGACGTCCGATCTCTCTTCGATGAGTCGGGTAAGCACTCTTTAAACACTTTACACATTCTGAAATAAAATCATAATAATATATATCTAGAATATATAATATGTTTTGCTTTCTATGTAATTTTTGGCAGGTTATGAAAGTGCTTTTGTACATAATAATAGAAGTAGAATATGAAAGAACAGCACACATTGACTATGGAACATTTGGAATGTAGTGCATGAGTCATATGGACTTCTTTAATGGTGCTGTTGTTTCAGAAGCTTGGCAGTATAAATGATCATGTACTTTCATCTTAGCGAAAAACAGAACCATTCTGCCCAACATCCACATTTGTGTTTTACAGAAGAAAAAAAATTCAGGCTTTGAGCAAAATGAATAAATGATGACAGCATTGTGAAGTGTTCCTTTAAAACTCTCATGCGACCAAATGTTTTTCTTTTGCCCACAGGTCAGTGCTGGGCCCATCAAAGTTGCGTGTTATGGTCGAATTTTGTGTGTCAAGCGGAGGATCAATCACTGCTTAACGTGGACAAAGCCATCCACTCAGGGAGCACAGAGGTATGCTGGGATATATCTTCTTTGGCTGATCACTGCTGAAGTAATGGAAGAACTCATGAATAAAATAATGACTGTAAACCTTATGCAAATATTACATCACCTCTCCAGAGTACTTGAAAGGTTATGTAAATGAGGGTTAAAATGCTCAGCTTGGTTTTAATGGCTATGCCAAAGTGCAGTTAGTTGCCTATATTTGACTGACCATAATGTGCTGCTGTAGTTTAAGTCTTTAACTAAGGCAACCATCTTGTATAGGTTTTGCTGTTTATGACTTGTCTCTGTGGAAGGAAAGATCAATGCTTTAATTGGGTAAAAAGGATGGTTAACCTATAAAAATAATTCTGTAATTTTCTCCACATTGTGAAATTTTAAACCTGCAAGACGTAACACAAAAGATGATATTTTGAAGAAAGATGAATAATATTTATAACAAAAATACGTTTGTCTTTATTAAACTTTATTGTATGGACACAAAACCAATGCAAGTCAACCAGGACAAGTGATGTTCATTCATCAACATTCTTCGAAATATCATAATTAAAATGGCATACGGGTGACTAAAAGATTACACAATAATTTTTTGGGGGGGGACATGTCTACCACCAACTTTCTTTACATTTGCGTTCCGTCTTACAGATGCTTTAATCCAAAGCGTTAAAGGCTGGGTAACCAATATCTGAAAGCGCTTTATAGAACTGAGTCAGCCTGAGTACCAAAACAAACTTGTACCCAATCACCTTTAAGGGGTGTGAAGAATATAGCAGGCATTAGAAAGACTGATGAACGAGCGATAACATTTGTTATCAAGCATTTTCTCCACCTTTAAATCCTTTTTTTCATCACATATACACTAAGCTAAATCTTCTCAATTTAGACCTTTCTATACCTCACTGCATCTGTCATAGCGCCTATACAATTGTACGTATACCCTGCCTATGAGCTCTCTAATGCCATTTTAACCACATTAACCTCTTGTGATTTTTCATATACCTGTACCTTCTCTGCTAGTGTGAAACTGTCTCTCTGTAAGCAAGCGTAGCTGGAGGACAGTTTTAGGCGCCTGTTAAAGGTCACCGCTGATCAGCTGTGAAGGAGAGAAAGGTCGCGGCTCTCAGTTGTGATGTCATCAACTTCATCACTTAGCACCCCCTGCCCCCTAACCTCTTCAGATCGCATTCCTTAATAGCTCTTTACCATTTGATCTTTTGAATTAGCGGCGATGCTGAATTTAATGTTAAATGCCAGTTGGGAGATGAATGAATAATTGTGAAGCTGTTTATGCATTTGGCCAAGTACATTTTCTGGGATCCGACGGGTACCCTCTTGCACCGAAAGTCAAAATGAGCGGAAAATAAGATGCAGAGGTTACATGTAAACACAAGGGTTGACACTGTGTCAGGTCCAGGCTAATCTTAGCATTGGTTGACATTTAGTGGGAAGCTGGTTTCTAAGCAGCTCATTAGGCCATACGATGAACAGTCACTGACGAATGTATCGATCCAAACGTGAACACTGGCCTGTTGTTTTGGAGATGTTTGGAAAGTGGTATGAAAAATACTGCTTTTGGATTGTCAATTTTATGAACTCATCTGATTGGGGGTTACAACAGGATGGAGATGTCACTGTTGAGGCGCAATTTTGTGTAATTACCCTTTTTTACTTTCACTGAATATTTATAATGTCATCGTCTAATCGCTATGACGGTACTGCTTGGCAAGAAATGCAGAAATTTGGTATTTGGCTGCACTGCCAAGGTGACAGGGTTGTTTTTGTAAACGTTAATTATTTTGGGTGTTTCGGGCGAAGATGCCCTAGTTTCTTTTTAGCCTGTAGTTTTCCGTTGAGCTGTGTTTATAACAGAAGTCTGCCCTCACAGCAGGTATTGACACCAATCATCGGGAAGAGATAAAGTTAATTAGGAATAGACCAATATGTTTTAATGAACAACAAACGATTTGCTTGATCCAATCTTTGTCTTAAAAATAGATCAATGCTTTGGTTGTATTTTATATAAGCGTAGTCCTGAAAAAACGTACATATAAAGGATTATCATCTTAAGAACACAAATTATTATTTTCCACTTAGTCAAAATCTTTCTGACCTAACACATTTTAAACCTATATTACATTACATTGTATATATACATTCTTTTTTCTGCATTACAAAATAGGGGATTTTTTTCAGAATGGTGGTAACTCTTCACTTCTATAGTATGGACACAAAACCATTGCAAGTCAACGGCTACAGCTGTTACTGTTATCAACTATCTTCCAAATATCATAATCTCTGTTCCTAATAAGAAAAAAGAAAAACAGGTTTGAAATTAAGAAATGAAACATTTTCTTATATTTAAAAGGAATAATTGGAAAAAATTGAATTAGCTAAAGACATTGTAGAACTTATTGCTTTAATGTGTTCGTTATATTGATTTTTTACAGACAATAGCCATTGTTTGAGCTAACCAATTTGCTACATGAGTGCATCAATTCTTCTTGATATTTTTATGTTGCATTTTTAACTCAGTTTTGTAATGTTCGTTTCAACAAACTAGGCAAGCCAAATAGAGAACTGAAAACCACATTGCACATCACCCGCAGAAACCAAATGTATAAGTTTGCTTGACATAAAAGCACACACACAACTTAACAACATACACCTATAGATAACGTGGCCAAGATATAGATAGCAACGCCAAGATAATTGGTTCGAATCCCAAGGTGTGGGATAAAAATGAATGCACTTATATCACTTTGGATAAGTGTCAGCCAAATTCAAAAATGTAAATGGATCGAAACAACATAAACACTGGCATAACATGCAAGCCGAAGGCTCAAACGTTATAGTAAATCATTGTAGGTCGTCTTTACCATTGAACCCTATTATACTGTATAATGTTGTAAAATAATTTTGAGTGGATGATAGACAGGGTAAGAGCTTCTCTGTGGTCTGTGGTGGATAACTAGCTTGATGGGATAAATACAGTCGAGTCAGTCTGTCATCATGTGGGTTGTCACAGCTCACTGTTAGCCTGACCACAGACATTAAACTGTCAACTCTGATGTCTTATTGTACAGATTTCACTACTTTTACCCTAGTTGCCAGACATTTATATGTTTATTCTGTTCTCATGACTACTTAATGCATATAATGTTTCACTTAAATCTTTAAATGCTGTAAACCCATTGTTAATTCTTTAGTGGTGTCTTATGAAGTGTGTAACTTCTCTCCTTTATAGCATTGTGCATATTGTAAGCGCCTTGGAGCATCCATCAAGTGCTGTGAGGAGGGGTGTGATCGCTCGTACCATTACCCCTGTGCGGGGGCCGCTGGCACCTTTCAGGACTTCAGGAGGCGTTCTGTCCTGTGCACAGACCACATTCAATTGGCTGTCAGCAAATGTGAGATTCAATACGACTTTAACATTACCATCTTTTGTACACACTGAATGAATAATGAACATTAAATAGTGGTTAAGGAGCATAATGGATATCATATGGTACTGGGTGACATAGCTTAATAAGATGTAGCTCAATAAATCTATTCTCTCCAAACTGGCTTATGCAAAGAGACATGCAAAAAGTAAAATGCATTGAAAACCAATGTTTGTGTAATCTATTTTAATTTGTTCGAAAAATATCCTACCTGAAAGTAAAGTTGTATTTCATTTATTATTAAATGTATTATCATTCATTAACCATATAGCGATGTAACTTTCAGCAAAGCTTAGCATAGATCATTGAATCCTATTAGACCATTAGCATAGCGTTCAAAAATGACCAACTTATTTTAACATTTTTCCTATATAAAACATGATTCTTTTGTAGTTCTGTGGTGTACTAAAACCGGCGGAAATGTGAAGCTGCAGCTTTCTAGGCTGACAAGATAAGGAACTACACTCTCATTCCGGTGTAATATTCAAGGAAGTTTGCCACGGTAACATGGCCAAAGCAGGCGCAGTAATATCACGCAGTGCCGGAAATTAGTTCCATCTGTGTGCCATTGGTCACTTTGGAGATGTTGACGGAAGTAACACTTCCACATGTAAAACACATGTTCAAAATGGAAAAACTCGACTTATTAACTCTGGGGGAGTTGGAAATTGAGCATATTTTCCAAACAAAGGGGAATGTTCCTTTAATAATTCAGTATAAATACTGGATATTTAACTAAAAAAAAAATTATTACAAAAATGTATATTGTTAGATTATTTATGTCTGAAATAATGTGATTTTATGAATAATTACCTTAAATATAATAGTGAAGTGTCGTGACGAGCCATGTGGCCAAATATGGTGTCCCATACTTGGAATTTTCTATCCCAGTGTACACACACAGTAATAAACACACTCACACAGAACACACACCCGGAGCAGTGGGCAGCCATGCTGTGGCACTCTGGGAGCAGTTGAGGGGAACAGTGCCTTATATCCCGTGGCATAACAAGTAGCAACCTTTGGATCACGAACCCCAACACTGGAACCACCACTGCCCCCCATATCTTATATGTAAAATGGATACACTTCCGGTCAAAAGATATATGCCTAAATGTCTGAAATTAATAAATAAATAATACGAATAAATTTGTTTAATAAAAAAAGTTTTTGAAAAGGATAACTTTGACTCAATATTGAAGCAAGAACATCCCATAAGAGCAAAGATTAGACAGGGACTTCAAAATGAATTTAAACACATCTTAGGGTGAGGCAGCAGCCAGCTGCTTGATGAAACGACAAGAAAACATTTCAGAAAATAAATTCTGGTCCAAATGTGAATGCACTGAAGATGATCAAAATTGTTATAATTTAATAAAAAAAATTATGTGTTTGTAACATTATACAAATTGTTCCCTTTTTCATTGCATAAATATGAGTTTATTATTATTATATTCTTATAAAATAAGAATTCATTAGTAAGTATCCCAAAACTTTAGACATTTATTACATCGGAAATTCAGAACAGGGCATTATGAAAATAAGTAGGGTTTATTTTGTTGGCTTATAGGAGATGTTTTCCCTCTCTTCCACAGATGAAGAGGAAGCGAACTGTGTATTGTGTGACAGCCCCGGGGATCTCCTGGACCAGCTCTTTTGCACCAGCTGTGGATTGCACTACCACGGCATGTGTCTGGACATCAGCGTCACTCCTCTGAAGAGGGCAGGCTGGCAGTGCCCAGAGTGTAAAGTCTGCCAGACATGCAAGTGAGTTGCTGCCAAGCTTTGCTCTTCATTTTCCACGCTGTGTTTCCTTTTCACAACAAATCTTTTAGTGCTTCTTTATTAGATCATGTGTTCTTAATCCAATATTGCATTATGCATATATAGTTTTAGTTTGTATTCACTGATTAAATGCACTTTATAAAAGTGGTATAGCAACAAAAGCATAATTGATTTTTGTAATCTAGGGAGCCTGGAGAAGATACTAAGATGCTCGTGTGTGATATGTGCGACAAAGGCTATCACACCTACTGCTTAAAGCCGGCAATGGAATCTATTCCCACCAATGGCTGGAGGTGTAAGGTACAGACCATTTTTTAAAAATCACAAATGATATTTCTAAAGATGTGGTCATGGACTGGTCACTTTTTTCAGACATTGAAGAATGTCGCTAAAGGTAAAAGTTTACCCAAAAATTAAAATCGTGTCATCATTTACTCAGCCTCCTGTCATAGTAAATCCTTTTTCTGCTGACCACAGATGACGATATTTTGAACAAAGTTAGTAACTGAACTGCAGCAGCGCACCCATTGAAACAAAACCAGTGCAAGTGATTGGTATCATTAATTAACATTATTTAAAATATCTTCTTTTGTGTTCTGCTGAGGAGATAAAGACACAGGTTTGAAACGAGATGATGAGTAAGTGATGACCAATTTCATTTTTGGGTATGTATAAATCTGTGGTGTAGGGAAAATCACCTAAATTCAAAGATTGGCCGCATTTTTCTACTTTGGTGTGGTTCCAGTTTTTATTGTAAAGCAGTACTGCTAATGCCTTTCTTTCTCTTTTAGAACTGCAGGATGTGTGTGCAGTGTGGCACGCGGAGCAGTGAACAGTGGCACCACAACAGCCTGCTGTGCCAAAACTGTGTGGATCAACAGGATACCAGCCTCAGCTGCTTGTGTCCCGCTGATGCAGATCCCGACGTCCACAAAGAGCAGCTTTCTTGCCATCACTGCAAAAGGTACAGATTCCTCTATAGATTCATTTTCAAAACCAGTCTTGGATGCAGAATCTAAATCGTTCGAGCTTTATTATTTTAGGTGGTTCGACTCAGTATGTGAGCAACCAATTGAGGGCCACACAACTGCCCAGCCCAAAGAAGATAAATTATGTTCCACCTGTAAAAGCGCCGGAATTGAATCAGGTACTGCATGCACGGTTGTAGAAGCAGTTCAGGAGGAGAAAGAGTCGCATGTGGACAACGAAGAAGATGCACAGGCGGTTTCATTAAATGAAGATCCTGAACCTGCCAAAGCTGAAGTGGTTGCATCTCCAAAGCTTTCCAGTGAGATGCAGAGTGAAGATATGGAAACGTCTGAAGAACAAGTTACCAGTAAGACTTTACTAGCATCTTTAAATAGTGACTGTTGCTACATCTTGCATGGTTATCATTGGATTTTCCTAGAAGGTATTTGGGCTATATTGTTTCTATTGTGATTTCTTCCCTGGCTGAACAAATCTAGTTAGCTTTTTTATTGTTTTGTAGATTTTTTATAGCTCCTGCATTGAATCTTTTATATGGAATGTTATGTATAGTGTTATTTTTTGCTCAGGTTTGGCATAGGTGTTTATAGTGTTCATTTAATATACGCTTGTACCTTGAGGTTAGTCTATTTGGTACATGAGCACAGAAGAACTTCAATACTTTAGGCACATGTTGTGGAAGCGGAGACTAGGCCAATGTATCCCATAGGCCCATATGCCTCAGATGTGGCTGGATTAATCTGTACTGGTCTGTTGGAAAGGGCTATTTGAAACTCGACTTGGCCTAGTTTTTCATGTAACGCAGAGACTCTTTGTAAGTGATGCTTGCCTATGTTATCCATGTGGTTTTCATATTGTCTCCCCTGAAGAGATTATTTGTCGGAGGTTCACCGTCCTCAGTAAATAAGACTTCTGCAGGACAAAAAAGATATTTTGAATAATTTTGGTAAAAGTAACCCTTGGTCCCTATTGTCAATGGCAAATGTTCTTCGAAAAATCTTATTTTCTGTTTTGCAGAAGAAAGGAATATAAGTTTGAAATGACAAGAGGGTGAGTAAATGAGATAATTCACATTTTAGGGTGAACTATCACTTTAAGAAAAGGAAGCAATTTGGGATTTTCATTTAATTCATTAAGAGTTAATTTTAAATGGCAGATGTCAGGGATAAAAATAAATCCCAAGGCATATTTCTTGGATCCCCCTTTAAAGGTTAAAGGTGTTTTATTAAAAAGTGTATTTCAGCCTCAGCATAACCTAGGTCCTCTTGTTGGTTTTTGTCTTGTCTTTACTTTTCTGCATATCCAGCTCTTTAGTGACTCTTCTTATTTTATAGATTTGTGCCAGTGGAAGTTTCTCCTCTGTGTGTAATATTTCATCACAGTGTTTTGATCATACAGCTTTGGATGTATGGTACATTAACGCTCGCACACTAAAAATCTCCAACATGGTGTCAGTAACTCAATTCCCAAACCTTTAGGGGACCAGCTGCCCAAAAGAGTTGTGAGATCTGGACTCATCCCAGGCTTGATTTTGGGTGGATTAGTGTGAAGCAGGTTGGATGGAATATGTGCCTGTATATAATAAAAAATCTTAGCTTTAGGTTGACTAGGTTAAACTGATTTGGTGGTTTTAGATTGTGTGGAGCTGGTGTCCCAGTCTGGTCTAAACCATCTTCTATGAAACCAACAGGTTGGCACTGGCATATTCTTTCTTTAAAGTAATTTGAATTGTTGCTCACAGCTTGAAGAACACTGCTTGGGAGTTATGTCATATAGGGCATGTGATATATAATCCGGCCATTGTTGAGCGCTTATGGAAGTGGGCGTAATGTCTGGGACAACACGTCATGGTCTCAGTGTGTCTGTGCACCAGGGAGTGAAAGTAAATGTGTTTAGATGCATTAGGAATGACAGACTTATAATGGTGGAATGCTGTGTTCTTGTTGGTCTAGATGGACAAAGTGACCTTCAGCTGAAGGTTTTCTCAGAGACGTTGAGACTATGCAGATGCTCTGAATTTTCAAGACTGTTAGCACTGAGAAATAAGATTTGGTAAAAGGTAAAGTTTGGTTATATGTAAAAAGAACCAATCTTTTTATAGACATTGCCAATAGCCCTGGGGCTAGGACACTGTCGTATACATTTCACTATGTAACACCCCTCTGCTGTCCTTTTTGACTAAAGGTGGAAAAGCCCTTTAAATATAACAAAAAAATGTATAAACAGAAAAATTTACCAATTAGGTGAGAAAAAAATGATTTTCTTTCATAATTTACACATATGTATGTCTTTTTCAATGGCAGAAGACAAAATAATATATTTTGGATAATCTTAATAATCAAACAATTCTGACACCATTGACATCCTTTGTATCAAACCATTTCTCAAAAATGAGACATTTCTCCAAAAATTGACTTTGTTAAACAGAAGAGTTTTGTTTATTATGAAGGTGAAAAGATTTTAATGAGCTTCTCTTAAAGTAAACACAAAAATAATGTTCAATGTAATTTGCGCTGCACTTTTTATTTCATTGTATAGCACCGTGGGAATTTATAAACTGTTTAAAAAAAATAGTTCATCTAAAAATTTAAATTAATATTTTAGTCACCCTCTTGACATTTCAAACATGTTTACATTTTCTTTTATAAAAACGAAAATATTTAAAGAATGTTGGTAACCAAAAAGCAGCAGCACCTGTTTACCTCATTAGATGGAATCAAAACCAATGCAAGTCAAAAGGTACCATTTTCCAACATTCTTTATAAATTATATACATGTTCTTAAAGGGCAAAGCATCAAAAATTCCCATTTAATAACAACAATAAAACGTGCATTCTGGTCAAATTTACCATATTGAAAGGTGCTCAAAACAGGAATTTGACATGGTCAGATGGGTCCAAACTGTAGTGTGTTACCACAATACTTGATGTGTTTAATAATGAATAGAATGTGTTACTGTCTGACTTCTTATTATCTTCTATTACCCAGAAGTGACTTCATTTAATATTATAGCCATCACAGCAAGAATAGATTTTCCTGTAATTAAAAATATGTTCTGAATAACAGAGGAAGAGAGAGAGAGTCTTATGCCTGTATAACAGAGGAAGAGAGAGAGTCTTATCCTCTGTCTATTGTTGCAGTCAAAGATCTAGATCTTACAGAATTGTGATCGGTCATTACTCTGTAATTACTTTATATTGAGCTGAACTGATGTTTATATGATTATATTGATGATTATATTGACTGGACAGATTATCTGTTCCGGCAGGAAATGCGTGATTTATGTGATAAGATCCACAACATTCATGTATGCAATTTTATAGACAATCTCACTAAAGTAAAGCATGTTTAAGTGTAGTCAACATCATAAATCAAGTGTGAAGACTGCAATAATGATGATGCATGATAATTAGCACCAATAGAAGGTGGTTTACCATTGGTGTGTGTGTATGCTCGAAGCGATTGTATTTGTCATGCTTCTTTTAAGTACAAACATGCAGTATGTGCAGGCCTTCACACTTTCCTCTGCACTTTTCTACCCTGTTGAGTTGTTTTTCCAATCCTGTAATTGTTTCCAGTAATGCTTGGAGCAGTTTGGATTGCATAAGTACAGACTCTCTTTTTACTGATCGTGTTTCTCCTGCTAGAAATTGCAGATACTACTTGCGATGTAGTCGAACCTGAATCCAGAACAGAAGAGAAAAGCACAGAAAGTGAAAGAACGTCAGGTATCTTCTTTCACTTCTGTCACACACGTGTATAATTATGTACTGTATTGACTTACAATGCAAACAACATCCATTTATGCTGGATTTGAATTTTTAGATACATTGCTATCCTAAATATTTAGAAAGGAGTTTGGTAGATATTCTACACAAATTTTTTTGTGGAGCATTTGTTATTGGTAATGAATAATAATTTATAAATTAAATTAAACTGAATCATGTGATTAATTGAAAATTAATAACATAATCACATAATTAATTGGATTACAACATTAATGTATCACATTCTGGTTATTATGTGCTTCAGAAGAAATTATGAATATATGCAAATGTAACAGAATACATTAAAATAATATGAATAATTTGATATGAATCTACAGGTATAATAATGAACTATACTACTTGGTGAGGATAGTTCACCCCAAATTAACATTCTCGGTTACTTATTTGTTGTCATTTCAAACCTGTAGGATTGAATTTCTTCTGCAAAATATAAAAAAAGATATTTTGAAAAATGTCGGTAGAAGAAAACCCTATTGACTTGTGTGTTTTATCCATATAATGGAAGTCAATGGGGCCCAATAGTCTTTGGTGTAACAGGATTCTTCAAAATAACTTCTTATGTTCTGCTGAAGAAAAACAAACAATTCATAATTTTACTGTAACTAATGTATGTTCTTTTTTAAGTCTTCAAATAAAATACAAATATTTTACCAGTCAAGTTGTTAAAAAAGAAAAGATATAAAATTGACGTAAATACATTTTATGGTTTTATTGTATTTTTCACAATTCAGCTTGAATCTTTGTAGATCTCAGTTGAGTTATTTTTGAACCCTGCTGTTATTGTCACTCATCTCGCCTCTTGCTTTTGCAGTCACGTCTCCTCAGGAGACAAAACTTCCAGAGGATTCAGAGTCACGTCAGCGGAAACTGGATTCCGCTCCAGAGACGTCTACAGTCCAGCAGCTCATGACATCCACTGAAACAGAGAAACCTCCAGAGATGTCAACTAAACTCTTTGAAAACATCTCCCAGCATGAGAATGACAGCAAGCCCTGCCAGGAGGAGCAGAAATCTAACCAATCACCCACCAAAGAGCCAACTTCAGCCTCAGCTTCCCATGAGGAAGAACCCATGGAGGTTTCCTTCACGGACGAAGCTTCTGCAAAGGCTCTTGGAGTTTGTTCAGAGCCTGAAGTAACAGCTGCTAAGACTTTAGCAGTAGTTCAAAAAGTCAAGGAAGAAAAAATAGATGTTGTGGTACGCAAGCATGACATGATTGCCGGGAACCACACAGAGGAGGTGGACATGAACGGGGATGAGCAGAGTTTGGCCAAGCTGAGCTCACTGGTTGAGGAGAGGACGATGATAAAGCAACCTCTTGGCAGACAACCTGAGGGTTTGCCATTATTTGATCAGGTGGCGTCTCAACCCCATCACCTGCCTCAGGTCAATGCTGGTCCAGGAGAAGCCATCAGCAATGTGCCTTCATCCACCTTCATACCACTAACTCCAAAAATCGGAATGGGCAAGCCAGCAATCTCTAAGAGGAAGTTCTCACCGGGGAGACCAAGAGTAAAACAGGTCAGACATGATGAATTACAATGTATTT
Source organism: Triplophysa yarkandensis (assembly GCA_033220385.1). NCBI lineage: Eukaryota > Metazoa > Chordata > Actinopteri > Cypriniformes > Nemacheilidae > Triplophysa > Triplophysa yarkandensis. The sequence goes on along the minus strand of CM065664.1, from coordinate 12,684,715 downwards.
TGCAGCCCCAGATTTTAATGGGAATATTTCACAGATAACGCATTACATCACACTCAAAACGTTTTTGAGAGGGTAAGAAAATGAGGATATTCTTTTCTTTTTGGGTTAACTATTTGTTTATTTCTCAAACTCCACTTATTATTCAGGTTAGACCTTTCTTAGGTCATATTGTGAAGGATTTTAGGGAGGATTTATTTGGCAAACTTGGAATATTAATTCTCTATACATTTAGAATACTATAGGAATACTATCAATTCAAAAGGGTATTATCTCAATATTCTCATAATGTCATGCTCAGCCATCAAACCATCATCCATGCATCACATCCTGTTTCTGATTGTTTTCCTTTTTAACTGAGTGCATTCTGATTGTACATTGGCTGTGTCTTAAACAGACAGTCAATTACTTTTCAGGAAGTGTTTTTTATATAATGGACACTGGTTTCACACAGGCTTCCAACAAACCGAATCACATTAAATGATCAATAACAAATTCAAAGCTTTGGATATAATCAAGAGATGACTACAATGCTAGCAAGTTGAATTAAGTCATGGATATAAACTGAGATCTATAATGTAACTCACTCCAATCACCATCATGTCAAACTACTGTAGTTTTTATGTCTCAGCTAAATTATAATCCAAATACATAGCCTATGATATGAGTCGTCATAGGAGGTGGATGCGTCTATGATGCTTTTAGAATTCTTCAGATAGAGGCACCTCAGAAGATGAGCAAACCTTTTAGAACTGCACGATATATGAGAGGTTTTGCATTTTTTTCCGTTTCTTATTTAAACAAACAACTATTGTCCGATACCGTTATTTGTCAATTGTTGACAGTACTATATAATATTAGCTTGTTGATTTGCCCTAAATTTTAATAAACATTCATTGGATCCATAAAAAATTTGAAGGGAGGCACTAGTTAACATAAAAACTTTGGATTTTTCAGACATGCAATTTATTTCCTGTACCCGTATCATCATTTTTATTGTAGTTTTAATAAACAGATGTGGTTAATTTAATTAAAAATCTGACTATTAATATTGGCAGCTTTTAAAAATTTTCTGTTTTTTTAATGTACATGTGTGTGCAATTTAAGTTATTATTGAACATTTTATCAAGCTATCTAATAACTTTTTCAAACCCCCCTCCAAAACGGGAAACAAAGGCTTATATACATTTTTTAAAGACCCAAGTGGTTGTATATTTGTATATATGTATATATATTTCTGGGAACAGTTACATTGAAGCTATTTGAAGTTAGAAAAATTATTATTATTACTTTTTTAAATATGTCATTCTGATGGGAAAAGAGTAGTTTAAAGGGATACAATTTTTGACCACAGGGGACTCTAAATAGAATTAAGATATAATTAAAAACAAACAAACTTAGTATATCGCATATCAAGTTATAACAATTTTATATAATATTGTGCAGTCCTAAAACATAAGGATTGTAATGTTTTTTGTTGTCTAATGTGTATACCAAAAGCCCCATATTCAGATTTGTACACGGCTACAATGTATATACACCAGGCAAAACATTACATTACAATATATGACCAGGGCTATTTTTTAAATGTCTTTCAGTATGCCGGTGTATAAATGTGCCAATCCCAAAATCTTTATCATTGAACTAAGATGCACTCAGGGTGCTCCCCAGATCAGCTACTTTAAGCACTTACATTTGTCATTAACAGATTTGCATATTCAGATAAACCCGGTTATGTCATTTTTGGCTGCGGTACAAGCAAGACTTAGAACTGAGCAAGACTTCATTCATATCAGGACTTGCGTTTCCTGAAGGATCACACATATTAATTAACTTTATAGCAACAAACAGATTAATTAAAGGATTTAAAAGGTTGTAAGTGCCATGCTCATTTACACTCTTCTTGTACTTGATTCATGTGTTGTTGTGCTGACATAATCGCATGCATCTGTAAACAAGTGGATGGATTTATTGTCATGGTAACAAGGTCATGCATATCAAGAAATCAAAACAAATCTGATGAAATAAAGTAAAGGGCATGGTGACATCAAGAGTAAAACTACATTTTTTATTTTACTAAGCATGTTTGAGAGAAACATTTAATTTGCATGTTTGAGAGAAACATTGTTACAAATGCTAAAACATCCAAATTGTCATTTTTTTGGTGTCAGTTCATCCGCTCAGCTCTAATGTTTCACGTTCTCAGTAAATCATGTCTGTTTGTACACGCATGTATCTGTGTTTCTTTTGCTGGCTGTACTGTTTTAAGTTGATGCATGTTCTCGCCCACATTTCCTCCTCTCTCTCTAACCCACCCCATCTTCAGGGAGCATGGAGCACCTCTCGCAGACTGAGCTCACCCTCATGGTCCCTTGACCCGACTGAGGGCTGGGACGGGCCAAAGAGCAGGCAGCCCCACATCACAGCCCCCTGGATAATCCGTGTGGTAAATACATCATAATATTTCACAGCCCTGCTATGGTTGTTCAGCTTATACCATGTCTTTACCAGACACGAACATAAACAAAATTGCCTCTATTATGGTCTACCAGTAAACACCTTAAATAAGAATATGTAATCATAACAGATTTAAAAAATGTAATCGAATGAAAAATATGTTTTCATTTGCGATACATTTTATGCAAATAGATTTCATTTCGGTAATGTCCGCAGCACGTTGTGATTGTCACTAACACGGCCAGTTCCTTCTTAAACCATTCTAACCTGTTATTTTCAGCATGTGTAGCGCTCTGACACAACTTAGGCTTATGAGTGAAAACGAGTTCTGAATCACTTCATGTTGTGAGCCGAAGCCTACGGGCAGGAGCAGATGTACTGCATGTCCAGGGGTCAAGGGGGCACGTAACGGCCATGTTGGCTCCGGTAGGGGTTTTACTGGACTACAGATCCATCTGTTCTTGAGACGCGCGGATAATCCATCTGGGCACAAGGCCAGACCAGAACCTTGGCATTATCATGTCTTGATTCAAAGACATGCTGGAACGTTAAGCACTGAAAAAGTGTTTGAAACTATTTGGATTTTAAGAAAATAATAGAAGCAGGGAAAAAAGAACAGGGACTGAAATATTTTAAATTATTGGATGCTCAACATTTTTATTTTTGTTAGTTTACCTTAAGTGTGTTTCGGTTTGTATGATATTTGTTATTTTGCAAGTACAGTTTAAACTTTTTTTTTTTTTATTATAGTAGGAGAATGAGGGATGACAGGGTCGGTCAAGCTGTAAAATGGCACAAAGTCTCTATAAAGGGCATTTTACACAAAAATTGACTAACTTTGTACTTGGGATACCCATTCTTACATAATTATTTAGGAACGGCATTATTTGGTTACCAACATTTCTCAAAATATCTGGTGTGTTTAAAACGCCTTGTGTCTTTTAAAAGACTTTAAAGAGTTTTCCTGATTTAATGTTTATGCAAAATTGAAAGTTCTTAAAGCTGTATGACTTTTTCTTCCAATGAACACCGAAGATATTTTGAAGAATTTAGGTGAACAAACATATGTGGTACCTATTCCTCTAAATTAATGGGTACCGCCATGTTTTGATTACTAAAACTACTCAAAATATTGTGTGTTGTGATAAAGGAAAGTGTAAGTGTAAAAATAATACCCAATATGTCATTCTAATCAGTGCTATTAGAAATATTAGTGATAGTTAGCCAAACTTTGAAATTTTGAACCAATTATGACAGAATTTTAAATTTATTTGTGGATGAACTATCTCTTTAAAGTCAACATAAAAATATGAACTCTACATTAAACTGTAAAGTAAAAAAAAGCCAGGCATCCAACAATTTTATCCATATATGTTTCCCTTTTGTGTTCCATGCAACTCCAACGACTAGAGGGTGAATAAATAATGATTGAATTTACATTTTGAATAAACAAAAAGTTCCACAGCTTTACCACCAATATTGTAACTTCACCATGGTACCACCGCGGCGCTTTTTACGTAATGGACGGTAGAGTAAAGCAGCAAGAAAAAAGGACCCATTAAAAAACAATAAAGTCAGAGTGGCAGAGGCAGAAGTTGAAAGGAGGAATGAAATTATGGTACAGCAAGAGGAACGGCAGGGATGGAGGGGAGGGAGTGTAATTCTTGGAATGGGTTTTCATTGTGACAGGCAGAATGGCGGCCCCAGAGGAAAGGAAACGCGCTGACAGCGTAATAGAACTGAAATCACTAGAATAACACGGCCGAGGCCTCTCAACAGCCTGATAGCCGTGTTGGCAGCTCCCTCAGATGCCATCTCACACCGCATGTCACAGCCTCGACAAAATTGGTGTCATTATCGGGAACGTTGCTCCGCTATGACAGCTAGTTAAATTGAGGGAGAGTCATGTTTGGTTTGGGTTGGTTATTCGATCAGAGTGCGTTAAAGTTGAGACGGTGGGACGTTCATTAAATGTAAACAAGAGAAAAGGAAACGAAGGCAAGGAAAAGGGCTTCGGTTGTGTCGGGGCAGAGTATTAAGCTGTATAAAGCAGGGTCTTTGAAAGAGGGTCTTTGAAGGGGTGGGATGTAGAACGGTAGTTAAAATGGATTTGACCCTCATCATATAATTTCTATGTTATCATGTCCATCAGTGTAATTTTATAAATTGTCAGTAATAAATGCAGTTTTATTATTGAAAATCTTTGTCTTCACTTGCCTTTGTAAATTCAAAAACATAAGGTTTTTTTTTCATTTCAATGTATAATATATTTGGAAAACAGTTGAAATCTTAGCAGCAGCCTATTCACACAAAACTGATGAAACTGAATAGCAGCCGGCTGCCAACATTTTTTTAAATATATATTTTTTGTGTCAAAGGTTTGAATTAATTTACGCATTACAATATAAAGAAGATATTTTGAAAAAGGTAATAACCAAACAGCAGCCCTGTTTGAACATAACTAATGCGTTGCTAGATTTAATGCTAGTTAATAGCTAGGTTTTAAACATTCTTTTAAATATCTTCACCTGTTTTGTTCAGAAAAAATAAATTCGATTTTTCTTGTTTCAATATATAGACGATATTTTGAAAAAGATAACCAAACAGCAACCCATTTACAAAAAACGAATGTAAGTGAATAGGTGCTGGTTCCAAACATTCTTTGAAATATATGTGCAAAAGTCAAGAGGGTTAGACATAATTTTCCTCTCAAATTCAGGGCTCAAGGGCAAAATTAATGAGGTTGTTCCCAGACACTGTACACTAAGTAGTTAAAACTTATTTGGAGTGGCTCTTCTCATTTGGTTGTCCACCCTTAAGATTGTGCTGAGGTGGTCATAAGGTGACGAGACAATGATGTTAAGGCTGACCCATATGCTATCGCTGTCATGTCAACAGGGCAGAGGTTCTAGCTTTCCAGGTAGGAGGCGGCCGAGAGGTTCTGGCGTCACAGGCAGGGGAGGCCGTGGCCGTGCCAGAATGAAAAATGGAGTACCTCCAATCCCAGCGCCAGGGGTATGTGTATTATCTGTGAGATACTGTAACTCTTGGTGTGAAAATAGAAGCAGAAATTGCTGTGTTTTTCTTTATCTGTAATTTATGTTTGTTCGCAGGTTAACACTATGGAGACAATGTGCACGTTTAGGGAAGAGGATGAAAACGCCATGCACAACACCGTGGTGATTTTCTCCAGTACAGACACGTTTACGATGAAACAGGTATGTCTTTTCCGTTGTCAATGTGTTAAGATAATATTTATTTTTTATAAAAAACAATAGGCCAGATATGCTTTTCATTTTAACATATTGAACCTGTAACTTTTCAGTATGTAAAAACACTGCTCACTGTGTTCACCGTATCTCTGTTTGCTTTTCTTTAGGACATGTGCGTGGTTTGTGGGAGTTTCGGGCAGGGTGTTGAGGGTCGACTTTTGGCATGTGCTCAGTGTGGCCAGTGTTACCACCCCTTCTGCGTTAACATAAAGGTGAGCAGATCTTAACCCCGCTCAAGAACATGACTTTTGAAACCTGAAGGGCCAGTATATACTGTTAATGCTGTTATAGGTGATGAGGGATGAAGACTGTTGAGTCATTGTTAGATATCCACAAGCTGTTGATTCTGGCAAACATCAAACATCATATCTGTCACTTTTAAGAGGATTAGAAAAACATCAGATGTGTAGATCTGGTTATTAAAGCTGCCAATTTTCCCAGATTATTATCAACAAATGACGTAAAATAACACAAATAAAGCAGGCCCCTAGTAGTTCAACTCCAGTTAAGCTACCCTTTTTGAGATAGCTTAATAAACTACCTTATACACAGAAGGTATTCTTACTTAAAATTATGATTTTTTTCACATTGGGACCCTGGTGCAGCATTTTATTTTAAGTAAAGTAATGAAACACTTCATTTTTACAGCAGAAATTAAAACAAGATGATAAATGTCAGTGTGTAACAAAATATTTGTTTTGCTATAAACAAGAAACCAATTTTAGATAAGCATGTTTAGCGAAGAAGCAATCATGGATCAGTTTGTTCATGCACCTTATCCAATCAAACAGCTTACAATCAGCCAACAGCTGTAATGTGTAAAAATGTGTGAACTCTTTACAGGCTGTTATCTTAATCATCAGAATCTATTTGTGAAGTGTTTATTCAACAAAAATAATCAAAACACATTAAATAATTTAAAGTACAGCTTTTAATGGGAATGAGATAAATACATTTTAAAATGTGTTCATCACATTCATCAAAATTATCCATTTACAAATACATTCTCATTAACAATGAATGCAAATGTGGTGTGCAGATTTAATTTCCCATGTTTGGTTGCCAGATCTCTAGGGTGGTGTTGAGTAAAGGCTGGCGGTGTCTGGAGTGCACAGTGTGCGAGGCTTGCGGACAGGCCAGTGACCCTGGGCGCCTGCTGCTGTGTGACGATTGTGACATCAGCTATCACACATACTGCTTGGACCCGCCCCTGCAAAATGTGCCCAATGGAAGCTGGAAATGCAAATGGTATGCCACATCGTGTCTGCTGAGGATTAATTTAGATTCTGCTTAAAATTTGCTTTTGATATATTGACCATATGTAGACTTGAAGTACTGTAGATTTTTAGACAGTGTAGATTATTTGTGTAGCATTAAATTGTACTTTTTACATGTATGGAGTACAAACAGTAATTAAAATGTCATGTTACAGTGGAGAACCTATTTAATGTGTTTCCTCCAGACGTGAATTCTTTTACTTGGCATTTATTCCTGTGAGCAGTTATTACACTGGCTAAAATTGGTGGAGCCTGTGCAGCGTGTGATTTATGTCATTGTGCCACTCCGGCCTCCCATAGGTGTGTGTCCTGTACCCAGTGTGGCGCCACGTCTGCGGGTCTGAGGTGCGAGTGGCAGAATAATTACACTCAGTGTGCCCCCTGCGCTAGCCTGGCAACATGCCCATTGTGCCAACAGGACTATAGAGAGGAGGAGATCATTCTGCAGTGTAGACAGTGTGACAGGTAAGCTGTCGTCCAGATCTCGAACTCTGACTTGTGTGGATGTGCTTGGTTTTATTTCAGTTTAAATTATTCAAGAACATTAAAACAATAAGACATCTTATGAAGCTGTCAGGCTTACTCGTGCAAAACTCACAGATCAGATCATACTTGTTTTTGCTGCTGATTTGAAGCCCAGTTTAATCCGTTGTTTTATTGTGTTTCTGCACGTGCAGATGGTTGCATGCCTCGTGTCAGGGTGTCCACTCGGAGGAGGAAGTGGAGAAGATTGCAGACAGCAGCTTTGACTGCAGTCTGTGTCAAGGCCATACCCCCCTCTCTCCTGGTAAATTCACACAGTGCTCTTGACGTCTGTTTTACATTAAAAAATCTTTTTTTTGTTTGGTAGAAATCACGTGTTTGTGTTTTCCTTACAGCTCTTGCAATGCCAACCAAATCTGTTGTGGAGTTAATGGAACCGGTTCTTATGCCACAGAGAATCCCAAAAGCAAAAGATTTTGGTCCAGGTTCTGACATTTAATTACAGTATTAATGTACTGATAACAGTTAACATTGTCATATTTCATATTTATTTATAAATAAATTATTATTATTTTTTACAGAGTTTCCATGGTCGCCTGGAAATATTAGGGAATTTTAGAAATTGTATTCTTCCGTAAACGTTATGTGCACTACAGGTCAAAAGTTTTGGGACATTCAAATAAAATGTTTCTCATTATTTAAAATATTTTTGAATCAGTCCCTAAAAGTCTGAAACTATTGTAATTGACAAAGTATAATTAAGCAAACATATATGTTTTAATGGCAAAAACTATTAGTTTTTTAAATATCTTTATTTAGAGAAATAAAAAGATGTTAACTGAATTCCAAGGAAAGAATAGACAATGAGACAGTGAGTCATTTTAAATTCTTTTAAAAAGCATCTCAGGGTAAAAGTCAAATGGTTACTACACTACGCTGTTGAAAAATAACCTTAAGTGTATTATTATAATATAATTTTTTTAGTTTTATTTGTTTTACTTAATTATGTTAATCTTTTTATTTGTGTTAAATTAAAAAAAAGATATTAATGCTTAAGTGAGTAAATGTCCCAAAAAGTTTGCTCGATTGTGCATATTCACTAGATTTGGTTCAAGCCACAATGATAATTTGTAAGTGAATCATTCTAATGTGTTGTTTTTAAATGAATCAAGATCTCAAAAGCATACATGATTCACTTGGAATGAGCTTTCAAAAGTATGGTTATAAATCATGTAAATTCATTGGAGATGCTGCTTTTAAAATTGTAATTTATGATACATAACACATCACAAATGTTAAATTGTTGATTTCTTGATGTAATATTGATGAGTTCAATTATTTGCTTAATGAAAACAAAATTAAAGTGTTGTTTTTTTTCACATTAGGGAATTGCATAAATTATGTGAATCATTGTTTGTAATCATTGTTATGCTTTTCTGGTGTATTGTTTTATTAATATCATATGATTCAATTTAAATGAGTGAAACTTTCATTTATTCCCTTTACCAATGCATGTACATGATCAGGATGTCTGATGAGGTTTCTCTGTGCTTAACTCTATAGACCTCTCAAGGACATACACACAAGATGGTGTTTGTCTCACGGAGTCAGGCTTGTCTCAACTTCAGAGTCTCGCCAACGCAGCCTCTAGACGGAGACGATCGAAACCCAAGCTCAAGCTGAAAATCATCAACCAGAACAGTGTGGCTGTGCTCCAGACGCCTCCAGATCCTCAGACTGAAGCCTCCAGAGATGGGGACCTCGAGGATCTGAAAAGTACCATCTGTTATTTACCTCTCAATCCATGAAGTTTCAGTTGTGGGATTAAAAATAATCTCACTTGGTTATGGGAAAGACCCGTCAAACACATACCTTTACTATAAGCTCTTTAAGAGATCTAGTTTTATAGAAGCAAATGAGTGCATGTTTTCTACAATATCTTCTCTTGTGATAATATCTAACTGTGTGTGTTCAGCAGCAGAAGGGGACATGGTTGATGGTGAAGTAAAATCAGATTCCAGTCCTGAAAGAGAAGCCCTGGCAGAAGATGACTCTAAAGATACAGATCCTTCCAAGAAGAGGAAGAGGAAGCCCTACCGTCCAGGTGAGAGCCATAACACCCCAGTGCGGAAAAAACAACACATTTTTGTTTTATATGGCATTATAGCAGACAGATGATTAACAATTGTAGGGTGTTCCAGTTGAATATAAAATACATGTCATCCATTCTAGAAACGGGTGGCATTTCCACTTCGAAACTTTTTCATTGAAAACCAACTTAAACAAAACAACAACCCCAACTTGAAAGCTGCGTTAATCCTCAAAGATAACCCACCTTAGCCACAAAATAAAATTAACCTCACCATCACAGTGTTAATTATGTCACAATTTAAAGTGACGTGGTGATTTTTTTCTGTTACGGTGGTCTTTCAAGTTTGACAGACCCTGCCTAAAAAGAAAATCAACAAGTAAACATGGCAGAGAAGATGTTTATTTGTGTATTTGTGTGCTTTTCTACTTAGTGGTGCTAAAGCTTAGATGATGTCACTTCTGCCTTGTGATATCACTTGAAGCAATATTACATTATTTATATAAAAGAAGTTTGTCAAAATAATTGCCGTACACAAGTCATCATATATTAAACAGAAAAGGTATAAATGTATATCTTGTATAAACAGGTTCAAACTCACAATCTTGAAATAAAGTAAATTGGAAAATTTAAAACTTATTTGTTTATATTTTAAATGCAAATGTGATGTTGGTTACCAAAGGCATATGAAATTAGCTATCTACCAATTAAAAATATCTAAAATATTTCTTTAAGAATAGTATTTTATCTTATATCATTCTTAACGAGGATACTTGAATTCACAATTTTAAACTTTGGAAACACTTTTGTGTGATACTTGTGTGCTTTATGCATCATATTAAACATTGCAGACTCAAAAGGCACCATTTATAATGGAAAGAATCATGGGTATTTCAGATCTATATCTATCAATAAAAGTTTATGTATATAAACAGCATTGTACAAAAAACAAAGAGGTTCCTGTTTTCTTAGGTATTGGAGGGTTCATGGTCAGACAGAGGAATCGGACAGGCCCTGGCAGAACCAAACCAGCTCTTTCCAGAAAGGACTCCACTGGTTCTGAGAACTTTCAAGGGAAAGATGAAGGTGAGCATATGTTAATTTCTTTACTTGAGTTATTTTTATCTCTTAAAGATTTTGTTTTATCTAAAAGGCACAATTTACCTGAAATTCTTATGTTATTTATTCACCCTCATGGAACTCCAACCCAGTATGACTATTTATTCTGCAAAAACACAAGCTAGATATTAAGCATATTGGAATTAGAATATTAGTAACTTAACAACATTGGACCTTTTTGACTTTTTTTGGATACAAAACCATCCAGAGATTTCTTCAAATTTTTATGTTGTGTTCCATAGAAGACTCAAGAGTCATTTACTATTTTTAGGGTGAAAATTGAAAGAATTTTAAATGTTTTCCCTTTTTTTCCCCTTGTAGGATGGGGCGACCAAGCGCCAGACACCCCTATTGACGAAAAACATTGTTTGTCAGATTTTCCTGACAATCCTGAAGTTAAAATACGGAAGCGCTACAGGAAAAAAAAGACCAAACTTGAGGAGGCTTTTCCCACTTACCTACAGGTGTGGTCAGATTTTTAACAGACCAGTTAACCAGTTAATAAAATTCTGAAATTTTACACAATAAGCCATCACATACTGATCATATACCATTAAGGGCTGTGTCCATTGAGGCATTAAGCGGGTGAAATCGCCTAGCGCTGACTGAAAATGCAAGTTGTGGTCTTTTGAAAAGCGTTTTTGAAAGTGCAGTGTTTTTCAGTGGAATAACGCAGTTTTTGTATGATATGGAGTATATAGAAGGAAAGCATTTTATCTTAGGGGTGAGTATAGAAGGGAGCGGTTGGCTGTGAGGAAGGTGCTGAAAGTATTGATTTATCAAATTATGTCTTGCTTAGACAGTTCCAGGGCAAGTGAAACATACATCCTAGTTTTTTTTCAATAACAAAGTTATAATAGTCCGGTAGAAGCCATTTGATAAAGACATCTATTCTCAAAAATGAGCAATATTATTTTCTCATTCATTGTTGTATTTAGCCGCTGTACAGTTGTTATTCTATGTTAAAAGTAGCATTCGTCTCGTCCCTGCGGCACTGTGATTGGAAGGCCACGTAAAAAGTGACATTGATGGGCTCAGCGTTCTTCCCCAAGTTGAACATTTTTCAACTCATGGCGCCAGCTGAAAGCGTCAGGTCCGAGCGTGGAAAATACCCTGAGTGCCGGTGCTGACGGGGAGGAAAAATACACCAGCAGCTGGCTTTTTCAAAAGACACGCCCAATGGCGACATAATTAAAGTAAAATGTTCAGCAATAGTCTACGTTTTTTAAACACTGAGCAAATATACTCATCACACATCCCACATCAGTCCATTTCTATGTTAAAAGAGTTATGATTAGTTCGATGGTGACGTAATTGGAGGTTGTAAACTTGAGCTAATGCTATCTGAGTCACCACCGAGCCAGTGAATAAACCAGAAGGTGCTTCTCAAAAGGAGCTGCTTCAAATAAATTATTGAAAACAGAGGCTTTTAATGTCATAGTCAGGAAGGTTCTCTGGAGCTAGGGGATATCTAGTAAGCTGAGCTGAAATGACAGAACAGGTGAGGAGCTAGGAAGGCGTATTACCTGGAACACAGCAAGCATGATGCTTTCATGCTCGACTTTGTTAGTCTCCTGAGAATGTTGCAAGTGGTACGTCATGTATCTTTACAGATAGCGTGTCCTGCGAGGATGCACATTAGCGCTGTGAGAGAGACTAAAACATGAGCTTATTTGAGGGCTTCCCACAACATGGCAGTCTGTAGTGTAACTCCATTGGAGAGGAAGAGAAACCGCTCTCAAACTGTCTGCTCCGACAAATCCAATTCCATCAAGAAATCCGTCAAAATTTCTGTTCAATTCCAATCAGGGTTTTTACTAAAAACATTTCTGGGTTCACAGTTGTTGTTTTTTTTCCAAATATATTATCTGAAGTGTTCTAACTTTATCTTCCAGGAGGCCTTTTTTGGAAAAGACCTTTTAGACAAGAGCAAACAGAGCCGACAGGAAACCACACGATTGCTGGAGGATGAGCGTGACAGGAAGCAACTCATAGCCAATCAGATGAAGCTTTCATCAAACTCTTCTCTTAGTGCATCAGCTGTGCCATTTCCCAGTAAAGGAGCAGCTACACGTATGTTTTTCATGGATGCGAGGACACACACACACACACACACACACACACTGTCAGTTTTTGTCTTTGTTTGTCTTTTTACATTACAGTATTTCACTTCCATTTGATGGTCATGTCCAGTCAGATTAATTTATTGTCAATTTAAGTCAACATGAATTTAAAATTCACCATATTAATTTTCATTTGCACTTTTCGGTCATTTCATGCATGTCGTAATGGTAACCTTGACCTTTTAAACCCCACTTCCTACCTAAAAGTCGCCTTGAAATTAATAGTTCACCCAGAAATGACCTTTTGTCTTCTGCAAAATACAAAAGAAGAAATTTTGAAGAATGTTGGAAACAAACAACAACAACAACTGTACCCATTCCCTTTCATATATGGGCACAAAACCAGTCCATGGGTACTCCAATGGTTCACTTATCAACTTTCTTCAAAATATCTTTTTTTGTGTGTCACTTAAGAGTGACACACAGAAAACTCCTATTAAGTTTTAAAATGACAAGAGGTTGAGTACATGATGACATTTTTTGGGGGGTAAATTATACCCTTAAAGAAAGAAGTAGGCCTACTTGAGAGTAGAATTTATTCTGAAATCGAAAATCCACATTCTGTATATTCCGAAGTCCAAACAAACATTTTATTTTTAACTGTAATTTGTTACTGTACTAAAAATACAGGAAATTTTGTTAAAATAAGTCATGCATGCAATTTATATAGCCCAGTCTGTACAATTTAGACCAGATTTTTCTTAAAACTTATTATTTTTGAAAATTATTAAAACTGGTAGTTACTTTCATCCTTATGCACATCCACAGAAAACTCTACAGAACCTATAGTCGAGATGTCTCAAGAGCTGAAATCAGACACAGAGCTGCTGGGAATGTTTTCTGATAATATTGGCAAGCAGACAGAACAGTCCGGTAGGCTATTGTTATGGTTTTAATTCATGAAAAATAACAGCACAAGTTTGCTGCTCAACGTAACCAGTTGCAATAAAACCAAATGATTAAGAAGTATTGTGATTTTGTTATTGTTATTTTTAGAGGCGTGTAGAAAGGTTTCTTGCAACTGGCTTCAGTACCTTAGTTTAGTAATGTCAGTGTTGGGAAGCCACTTCAGGACCTTTACATTTTTTACATACTTTCGCGCATATTTTTTATATTTTAAAATTGTTAACAGTGCAGTGCACTACAGTATGTAATTCCCACACAACTAGCACAGAAACTAGTAAGCATCAACCTGTTACATACACATGTTACTGCACATGCACGTTTTATGGCCCAACCCCCCAGTAATAATACTTGAAGTATAGATCATTTCTGATAACAAGCCAAAGACATAAAAGGACAATAACATTAAACTAGCTAGTTAAAACTATGTTTAGTCAGTCAAAAAACTGTCACTTGGGTTTTACACAACAAATTAATATAATTATTATTATATAATTATAATTATTATATTATTATATAATTATCATATATATTGTACAGTAAAATATATACAGGCCTGAAGACCAACACATACGGGCCTAAAGAACCCAAATAATCCCATAGACTTCTTTGTGGAGAATCAGTTCCTTTTTTCTTTGAAATGAACATCCATCCTAGTTTAATCAAAATCCTCCAACTAAAGTCCCAACAACCTCAACTGAGTTATAAAATAGAGAGTTTTTGGCCTTAAGGCTACTTAAGGGTAATATGGTTAATTCCCAACACTGACACCCGTGTGTTTTTCAGTATGCTTGTTTTAATTGTCTTTTTATTATGAATAATTTGCTTTACATGATCTCATTCATTCCACACTGCTCATCTGTGGTTTTATCACAGGTTCTCTCTCTCTCTCTCTCTCTCTCTCTCTCTCTCTCTCTCTCTCTCTCTCTCTCTCTCTCTCTCTCTCTCTCTCTCTCTCTCTCTCTCTCTCTCTCTCACTCTCTCTCACTCTCTCCCTCTCTCTCCCTCTCTCTCCCTCTCTCCCTCTCTCTCCCTCTCTCCCTCTCCCTCTCTCTCTCTCTCTCTCTCTCTCTCTCTCTCTCTCTCTCTCTCTCTCTCTCTCTCTCTCTCTCTCTCTGTCACTCATTCACTTATTTATTAATTTTGCTGATCCTTCATTGTGTTTGGTTTGGGTCTTTGTAGGTCTTGATTTTTGCCCTTTCCAAGTTGACTACTCTCCTTCATCATTTGGTAAGACTCTCATGGTCATGGTTTTTTTTGTTATATTACATTTTCGTCTGTCATTTTTGGGTTCACTATCCACGTCATGCACCACACCTGAATTCAGCCATTTTGTGACAGATTTATAGCATCCAAGTTGTCAGGACCATTTATGTTACCTTACTGACCTAGAATGATGCAACAATTTACTGCTGCACCAACAGATCTGGTCAAGGACTCTCGTCTTTTGTTGTAAAGAAATTAGATACAGAAAAGAAAGGAATTTAAAAAACCAAAGGCATTGATGATTGACCTTCCTCTCCAATGCTGCAGGCAGGGTCTTAATTGTATGGCTGAGTGAAGACTAGATGAACCCTTACCTTGGTTTGATGAAAATGAATTAGCAATTTCTGCAAATTATTCTCTACTTTATAAACTGCTTTGGCAAGACAAAGCGTTTTGACATGCTACTTCAGATCTTACTGTATAAAAATATACTTATTGTACACGTTGTAAGCTCAACAAGTTTTTTGTATGGTGTTACAATTTAAAGAGTCACCTTGCACTTTTTTTAGTAATGATTCGTGTTTTTTAATTAAATTTTAAACTTAATGTCGACAACAGGACCTGGGTTTGAACCTGTAGTTTCCGCACCCCAGTATCTTCCCAAATACCTTCCTGTTTATAACTACTATATCTATCTTTCAATTAAAAAGGCAGAAAGCCCCTAAAACATAACTTAAAAATCTGATTAAAAGAGTTGAGTTTTTATTTAGTTTAATTTTAAATGTATGTTCTCTGTTTATTTACAGGTCTTGACATTGACCCTTTAGCAAATGAGGCATCAGGCTCGTCCCATATTCATCTAGGCCGATCTCACCCTCGTCAGACACCAGAGCCACTGGATGGAATCTTGAGCCCTGAGCTAGACAAAATGGTTACCGATGGTCGGTATACTCTATATGTGTATATAATGTATTTTTTCCCTAAACAGCTTTATTAAACATATCTTGGTCTTACAGAATCCATACTCGGCAAACTCTTCAAAATACCAGGTGGGCTGAAAACACAAAACAGGAGCTGCCGGTTAACATGTTGATTTTGGTTAAAAGAAGCTAAAGATCTATGACTCTTTGCAGAGCTTGGCGGGAAGGATGTGGAAGATCTCTTCACAGCTGTCCTGAGCCCTAGTGCAAGCCAACCTCCTCAGATGCCTCATCAGATCCAGGGAGCTCAAAGCCTGCATGGGCATCCAGGATCTGGTTTACAGCCCTCCCAACCCAACTCAGGTTTGTCGGGAACATTGGATGAATGTTATTTTGTTATAAAGACCTTAATCTTTAGACTTTGGTTCAGTTTTTACATTTTTTTATGTAAAAACTAGCAACTGGCATATTTATCAGGTTGGTTGGAAGGAGGCACATCCTTTGTATTCTTTATATGTGCAGTAAAGGAATTACAATAACATAACACAGAAAACCTAGCAATGAGTATTAATATCATCTCTTGTAATTGATAGAAAATCACAGATTTTGTCGTTGGAGTTTAACTTGTATTGATCCTATATTTTGGGACAGGAATGGGTGCACGGATGCCAGTCATGAATGGTCTGATGGAACCCAAACCGTTTTCACAATCACAAATGGGTCATGGAGCAGGGCATGATATGGCTCGAAATATCCCCCCCATGCAGCGCATACCTTTCACAGACAATCTAAGGTCAGGGATTAATATGTTTTTCTAATTTACACGTTAACACATTCACACATCTATGTAATAAAATTGCAATATTGATTCATATATTTTAGAAATGAGTATTAATGGATTATATGTTTTATATCTGCAGAGACAGGAAATTTAATCTGATGGCACAGGAGGTCGCAGGTCCTTGGTCTGCTACAGGTTCATCTTCAGCCTCTGTTCCTATTGCTTCATCTGAGATTGAGGGTGACTCAATGTCAACAGCACAAAAGAGCACTCTGAAGTGGGAGAAAGAAGAAACACTAGGAGAGCTTGCCACTGTCGCACCTGTGCTATACACTAATGTCAACTTTCCAAACCTCAAGGAGGAATATCCAGGTCTGAAAAAGGACAAAATGTCCTGGAAATTTAAAGTCCTTGTAGAATATGAAGCGAGTTGATTTTTTTATTTAAAACAAAAAGCACTGTCAAATTGGAAACAGTTAGACTTGGAAATATTTGAGAAAATTCATGGTCAATTTTGTGTTCAAGGTCACAACAGTTGTAATATCTAACAATTCTAGTGCATGCTTTAAAATTAATTTTATAACATTTTAGATTGGACAACGCGTGTCAAGCAAATTGCTAAACTGTGGAGAAAAGCAAGTTCACAGGACCGGGCCCCATATGTGGTAAGATTGAATAATTTCTGCTAAAATATTTTACCTATTCAATTGTTTAGACCGTATGTTGATTTCGGTTACTTGTAGCTCTTGTGATTTCTTACGACCTCCAATTCATCCAAAAATGTATAAGTCAGACTAACATTGCCTTAGAAAAGCCTCAGGTTCCCATGAATGAAGATATTATTCAAAAATATCACTTTTAATGCAGACATTAGAAACAAAATTAAGCTTTAAAGTCAGTCACTTTAATTCCATTTTATTTAACATCTTTTAAGACTTTCTTTTGCCGAATATTCACAGCAGCATACATTACAGTTTTTATGTAATAGCATTCCATCTGCAATTTTTCTGTGTTAGTGTGTTTACATATGCGGAAAATACAGATTAGAGGAGGATTTATTAACATGTTTTATAGACAACCTCAGCTTTAATGAACAGTAAATCTGTTCTTGCTTTATCTGTCCACTTGCAAAACCCTTAACGGTGTTACCTAAATAATGACATTTATCAATTTTGTCTAAAACTCTGATTTATTGCTCTTAATTGAAAGCAAGCAGAAGAGTGTCTGTCAAATGTCCGGATTTTTGATTAAAAAATCTAAAAAGATGGAACAATTACCTTGGGTAGCACTTTGAAAGATAAAAGGCTTTTAAGCAATTAGTTTAAAAACCATGTCAAGTGAATGCAACCTTTGAGTTTCGATGGTCTGTCAATGATATCAACACTGCACAACCCCCCATTCACAGCAAAAGGCCAGAGATAACAGGGCAGCCCTACGTATTAACAAAGTCCAAATGTCCAACGAGACCATTAAGCGGCAGCAGCAGCCTCAGCCTCAGCCCGAGCCCCAGCCTCAGCCTCAGCAGCCTTTAGAAGTGTTTGATCCTGCTATTCCTCCACTGGACCCTGAGTTACTGTTCAAAGACCCACTAAGGCACAAGGAATCAGAGCATGAACAAGAATGGAAATATAGACAGGTAAGTGCTCAGGTTGTGCTCAACTGAATATATAGTTGAGTTGTTTTGAACAAGTCGTTATTCCCCTAAGCAGTCCTCAATTTCACTATTGTTGTCACATGTTTATTGAACATACAGTACACATTAAAATATAAAACATCTGTTCTGGTTATAAATGATTTAATTAATTGCATCTTAACAAATATCCTTTTAACTATTTGTTGCAGCAAATGAGACAGAAAAGTAAGCAGCAAGCAAAGATTGAAGCTACACAGAAACTTGAGCAAGTGAAGAATGAACAACTCCAACAGCAGCAACAACAGCACCCATCCGTCAACCAGTCTGATCTTGACTCCCCCGGAGGCCTAAGAAGTCCTACGCAGTCGAATAATGAAAACATGTCTCCAAAACAGTCCAATTCAAAGAACGGCCTTTTAAAGCCACTGATGCCTGGAACACCCACATCATGTTCACCGGATGACGTCTTTTTACGTCCTCATCCTCCACCCCCCTCTTCTGGATCTCAGCCCCAGTCACCTCAGATGTTCTCTCCAAGCTCCTCTGGCTCCAGGCCATCTTCACCATGGGATCCATACAACAAAATGGTAGGCACTCCACGTCCACCCCCTTCTGGACAAGGAACTCCACGTCGCAACTCCGAATCAGGGAAATCTCCTAGGGGGCTTTCAGAGCCTGTTGGTTCCCCAACAGCCATATGTAATGACCCATATGCCAAGCCCCCAGACACGCCAAGGCCAGCAGGAAATGCCGATCCTTTTCTCAAGCCCATGTGTCCTCCTAGAGCAAGTCAGACATTAGAAGGGAGGCATCTTATTGGGTCCCCAGGTCATGATCCATTCTCAAGGGTGTCTTTAAGAAAGGAAGCATACCAGAGAATGCCTCAAGGGAGGATGATACTCTCAGACCCTTATGCTCGTCCTTTACTCACTCCTATTCCAGGCAGTAATGAATCAGGGTCTGTCCAAGTCTTTAAAACCCCTATGCCACCCCCTCAGGCTCAGGAACAATTTGCAGGTATGCAGGCACGGAGAGTTAGTGGGGATCCTTTTGAAAGGCAGATGATGGCCCCTCGTTCCACTGAGGGATTCCCACAGAATCAACAGAGCGATCCATATGCACAGCCTGTGCTCACTCCACGTCCTGTAGGAAGTGACGGCCAAGCAAACCAAAGGGTTCTACGGCATCCACAAACCCTTCCATTTTCTCAGCCTGGGCCGATGGCAAGGCAGCCTCCGTGTAACCCGTACACACGTGCCCCCTCTACCCCCCGGCCGGACTATTCTCAATGTGATCCCTATGGACAACAACCTGCTACACCGAGACCTTCAAACGACCCTTTTGGGTCTCCATTTTCTAACCCGTATGCAAGAATGCCAGGTACACCTAGACCCCATGACCCTGAACCCTACTCTCAACAGCCGGCATCTCGCCATGCAGTCATTATGAATCAACCCGGCCCACAATCTCAGCAGCAGACTCAAAATCGCATAATGTCAATGGATCTGTATGCACACCCTCCCGGGACCCCACGCTCTGGAATGCAGGACAGGTTTCCCAAGTCTCCAGGTCACCAGCGGAACCCTGATCCTTTTGGTCAACGTTTGGTAGGACCTGATCTTCAAACACAAGCAATAGGAAGATCTCAGTCATTACCCAATGATTCCTGTGTTCATCCTTCACGCATCTCTCACCCTGGAGTTTCCGGCCAAGCCATCGTACCTGGGCCCATGTCTAGTCAAGATCCATTCTCTTCTCCTCAAGTCTTAATGCAAGATTCATTCGCCAGTCCAACAAAACATGGACCTCCGACCCTGAAACATCTGGGAATGACGGATGATGCTGTCTCTCAATCACTATCCAGTCGCCCTAATCAGACGCCAATTCATGACCCCTTCGAGCAGGCTCCAATGATTCCACATTCTTCGTGTGCAGGAAATAAGGAACAACAAGTATTAATGCAAAATATCAATTCTCACACTATTGGGCAGCCAGGTACTGAAACTCAATCAGTACCTCTTGCAGAAGCTGAGGAAAGACTTAGACAGGTATCTTTAATTTTGTTACTTGTTACATATTATCTATAATTTATTTATGTGAGGCACTGTACAATGTTCAATATGTAACTGTATGCAACACTGTTTTATGTTCACAGCGTCAACGTATTCGAGAGCTGATCCTTAGACAACAGCAACAAAAAACTGCCATACGACAAGAGAAAGTTGTACATGATCATCCTTTGACCATGCCTCCAGGGACACCTCAACACTGGAGTCAGGAGGCTATACATCAGCAGGGTGATGTTTTTAATCGGCCACCACCACCTTATCCTGGTGCAGGAGCTGTAAGAGGGGCTCAGAGATTCCACGGGCCTTACCCTGGAGATCAACAGGGGCCTTTTCTTGGAGCCCAGTTTCCAAGACAGCAGTTTCCCGTAGATACAGACTCAACTATAAGGCACTCTGGGCCAGGGTGAGTACATTTGCATATTAAAGAAAAACATAACACACATGGTAACAGTGCAAATAATGGTGCTCTTGTTCACTACAGGATGGCTATCAATTCTGGTGTCCAAGGATCCTTGGGAGCTCCAAGACCCCATCAAATGCAGGAGCAGATTATGGATGCTCACCCACAGATGAGAAGGTCCATGTCCATAGACTTGGGAAAATCAATGGGAGGAGGCCACTTAGGAACCCCACACATGCCTTCTCGTGGCATGCACATGCAACAGCATAACATAATGGGACAGCCTTTTATAGAGTTAAGACACAGAACACCAGATAGCAGGCTTAGGCTTCCCTTTGGGCATCCTGTTATGCAAGGAAACCGAATGGAATCGCCATCACATCAACGACCCTCAAGTTTCATGGTTGGACAAGACATGGGATTCCCTTTCAACCATGTTCCAAAACCAATGGAGACAACGATGAGTCATTCTCAGGTTGCTGTTACACAGATGCAGGGGTCGTTAAGCATGGGAAATTTACATCAAGCCAATGTTCAATTAAGGGCTGGAAATCCACAAATTCCACTCACAAGGTCTATAAGCCAACCAGCTAACAATGAGACTCTCAGTGCTCCCTTACTTTCTAATGATACTGCTGGACAAAATGATGAGGTCCCTTTAACTGCAAATGAGGAACCTGAGGAGAAATTAGATACAGATGAATCTGCTGTGAAGGACCTCGAAGACGTTGAAGTGAAGGACCTGGTTGATGCAGATTTAGAGAACTTAAATCTCGACCCGGATGATGGAAAAGACTTAGATCTTGAAACAAATGACTTGCATTTAGATGACTTTTTAACAGCTGGCAAATTTGATATAATAGCTTATGCTGATGCTGATTTAGATCTAAGCGAGGACTTGGATCTCAGTGATCCGATGGAAGACCACACAGAATTGTCAAATGTCCAAAAGCCAAAATCTGAGAAAAAGACTGAAAGTTTTGGCAATGCACCTTCATCCTCCTGTTCCGTTTCACCAGTGAAGGACAGTGTAGGCACAGATACAAAGTCTCAAGACCACCAAAAAGACGTTCCTCGGGATCTAGGATTGATTTCTTTGAAAACCGAGGAGGATAGTAAAACTGGTATTAAAGATTGCATGTCCAAAGGTGCTTCTAGCAAGGATCAAGTAATTGAAGGTTCTAACCTTCAGGTTGCAAAAACTGGAATTTCCCCTGATGCCACTCCAGTGCTTTCAAGTTTGCTTGTCAATGTACCTTCAGAATCGATGAAGCAAGAACACTGCGGACAGTCCGTGACACAGAGCAACCCTACAAATCAGGAAGCTACAATGCCACTTGACAGCGCCGTACTGGGTCAAGGAAACTTCTCAGTGCAGGGGATTGAATCTGGCCTCAGTTTAGACCAATCGTTGGTGTCCTCTCACAGTGAAACTTCATTAGAAGTCCCAGGCTCTATTCAGGAACAGCAACAAAGCCATATATTCAGTATTGATCAAAAGGATTCTCTACTCTCAGGGGAACAGCACAGTATTCTTAGTCCGCAGGACTTGTTGTCTCAGCAAGGCCATCAGAACAGACCACTACTCCTAGAGGAACAGCCTCTTCTCCTACAAGATCTTCTGGATCAGGAGAGGCAGGAGCAACAGCAGCAGAAACAGATGCAGGCCATGATACGACAGCGGTCAAATGAATCATTCTTCCCAAATATAGGTGAGCTTTTGTTTATATAATTAGATGTAATTGAGTCAAGAAATTGAGTGATTAAGAGTGACTTAAAAATGTATTGAATGGTATTTAATTGACAGAAAAAAAATCTGCAATATTGACAAAAACTGTTATCCTGATATTTTGTGGGATTTTGCTACCAATAACAGATATCTATTTCGTACAGTATATTAATGGCGAAAGTTTACCAAAAATTAAAAAATATAACATTTACTTAGCTTCTTGAATTTTATCCCTGTATGACTATTCTTTAGCAAACACAATAATATTTCAAAGTATTGTAAGTATTGGATCAATGCTTTAACTGGCACAATCGAAGTGAATGGGTGCTGTCGATTATCTGTTCCCAATATTGTTCAAATATCTTATTTTTGTATTCACATTGATTTTTATATAGATTATTAATAGAATCAAAAATTCATATTTTTACCTATCCTTATTTCACCTTATTTTTTAAAATTTCTGTGGGATCCTAAAAAACCTTGGCATTGAATGAAGGGCTCTAGACTGCGACCAAATGTGTAATGCGCAGGTGCATTTAATACATTGATGAATCAGGAAGACCAACCTGCAAAATAACTTTGACAGGAATTGTACTCGGCTTACTACGGCTTGGTGGGCTGGATTGTGTTTTTTTGGAATGGTGTAAGTGAAAGCTCTGTGGCAGAGCACAAAACAAAAAGCATGACATAGTTTATGCAAATGTGTAGTCCTTCAAGAACTTTAGTTGTCTCTATGATGTGCATATAAAAACATCACTATGTAGACGTGCGTCTACTCAAACCAAACTTTTCCAAATATTTTTTTCCCTTGTAAATGCAAACGCATGTGTGTTACAGCTTATGTCGGTCTTAAAGGGCCAGCGGCATTAAAAAGATCTGTTTTTATGTTCATCATTGAAACATAGTTTTGGGTATCATTCTCCACGAATGAAGAAAGTTGAATACAATAATTTAGTTGTTAAAGATAAGCTTTAAAATGGTAAAGTGTTGAAAGAGAGTTTAGGTAGGAATTAAATAATTCTTAATTTAAATCATAAACAATGATTTGTATTTATTTGTATTGACTCATTAAATTGTTTTAATCTGTTGTTTGTATGTAGTTTTAATGTTTTTTTTGCCTTCCCCCTCGCTTTTTGTGATAACAATTTAAGGGTGCCACAAACTGTAAACCTAGGAAGAACCAGTGCCACCATTCTCAAATGTTGGAATAGGATGGGACTATGAAGTACATAATAATGTTTTGTTGATCTTAACACAAGAAACGTTACTTTTTTCAGATTTTGAATCTATTACTGACCCGATCATGAAGGCAAAGATGGTTGCGTTAAAAGGCATCAATAAAATGATGGTTCAGAACAACATGGGAATGTCTCCAGTCGTCATGACCAAGTGAGTGAGAGTCAAAACCTAAAATAGAACATTTTATTAAATTATTTGTTATTTATCATTTGTTATTCCTCTGTCATTCATTTAATCCAGCGTCCAGACAGAACAGGGACCACCAGCACCTGATGAACCTGTACCTCCACCACAGGTGCCTGGACAGGTAGGAGTCTTTAACATCTTTCACTAATAATCAAGTATGTGTTCCACATTTTACTGTTGATCTGTTATTTTAGGATGCCAATGTTACTCCCCACATGGTACGACCCAATCCTCCAAATTTTGGAACAGGATTTGTTCGTAAGTTTTTCAAAATAACGTTTTAATTTATGTTATATATAAAGAATAATATACACCATCTAAATACTTTACAATATGTTTAATCATTCCACACACTTTGTTTCTGTAAGATGATAACCAGAAGGTGCAGTATGAGGAATGGCTTAGGGAAACCCAGCAGCTGCTTCAGATGCAACAGAAGTTCCTGGAAGAGCAGATCGGAGCGCACAGGAAGTCAAAGAAGGCCCTGTCAGCTAAACAGAGAACTGCCAAGAAAGCAGGGCGGGAGTTTCCTGAAGAGGATGCAGAGCAGCTGAAACATGTAACAGAGCAGCAGGGAGTGGTACAGAAACAGCTGGAGCAGGTAAAGCAGCCACAAAGTATCATTCATGGCTTTTTATTATCATGAGTTATATTATAGAGGTAAGTGTTGGTTACCGAAGAAACTAAAATAATTTTACTGCTTTTCCTAGATCCGAAAACAGCAGAAGGAGCATGCCGAACTCATCGAAGAATACAGGGTCAAACAGCAGCAACAGGGTGGCATGCAGCCTCCAACGATGCCCGTAATGCCACCAATGCAGCCCCACTCTGGCATGATGCCAGTCGGACCCCCTATGAACCAACCTATGTTGAATCCCATGATGCGGCTGCATCCTGGTCAGATGGATGAACCTAATGTCCCAAACGCTGCCGGCTGGCATCCAGGAACTCAAGTTGCCAGTGGAGGACAAATACCAGGAGTAATCCCCTGTCAAGGGGTGCAGCCACAGCCTACACCTCAGAGTGTGGCTAGACCCAGTCAGGTTCAAACGGATGGCGAGTCTCCTCATGTAAATTTTGACGATACCAATCCATTCAGCGAAGGCTTCCAAGAGCGTGAGCGTAAGGAGAGGCTTCAGGAGCAGCAGGAAAGACAAAGGGTACAGCTCATGAAAGAGGTGGAAAGACAGCGAGTAAAGCAATGTATGGAGATGGAGCAGCAACAAGTATCTAACTGTCAAGATGGAAACATGAGGGCTCTTTCCCAAATGCCTTTTTATAACCAGACTGAACTAACGCCAGATTTTATGCAACCACCCAGAATGCATCAGCAGATACAAGGACCAGTGTTTCCACCGCAACAGGGCATGCAGCCAGGGTTCGGTAGAGGGCCATCCAGACCCATGATGGGTAATGGCCCTTTCCATCAAGAAATGGGACCTGGATTCGTTACTGACAACCTTGCACCGCATGGGCCTAACTTTGTCCAAACGCAACCTAGACCACAGAGGTATTCTGGGCAAAACATGATGCAGCAAAATCCACACCAAGGGCATCCATTTGCAATGGAAAGGCACACACCTTTGCCTCCCAATTTCCCAGGTTCTGGTCCCTCACTGATCCAGCTCTACTCCAACATCATCCCAGAGGAAAAGGGCAAGAAGAAAAGAAACCGCAAAAAGAAGAAAGATGACGATATTGAGTCACTGAGAGCACCGTCGACACCTCACTCAGACCTCACAGCCCCTTTAACCCCCTGCGTTTCAGACACATCATCCACACCCACAAGGAATCCCATGTTGTGCGGCGACCATGAACTTTGTGAGTCATCTCAGCCTGGTTCATCCACCCCGGGCTCCATGTGCAGTCAGTCGCACTCTGAACTGGAGAGGCAGCTTTCAGAAGGCAGCTGTGGTGGAGGGGTTGAGATAAGCCATCAGGAAATGCATGATAGGATTCTGTCAAATATAAAATTAGAAAAGATTGAGACAAGCGATTGCCATGGACATAGGGGAATGGAAATTGACATAGGGATGGTGAAGGTGGAAGGAGACAGGGAGGGAATGTTTTCCCATTCTGCTAGCCAAAGCCCAGCAAACTGCTCCAAAGGAGAAGCTGGAAATGAACTTCTTAAACATCTACTGAAGAATAAAAGAACTCCACCTCATGTTGTACCACATCAAAGGTCTGAAGACGGCCTAAGGTCAGAGGAAGATGGATCCACAGACAGCAAAGCATTGCTGCGACAATGCTCAATGGACAGCACTGGGGTGAGTCTTTGTGAAATTGTGTTTCCCATTAAGATCAAGACTCACCATGGTGGACAAATGTTCGGCTCCTATCATAAAACTTCTTTCCATGCCTTGTTGACAGTTTTTTGTTGTTTACTTTCCCTTAGACATTTTCAGATTCAAACCATCATGACTTCCCCGGGCCATTGCTTTCGGGGGAGAAAAAGAAGCAGAGGATCAAAAGGCTCCCCAAGAGCGGAGAGCGACCAGCCCCACGATGTAAAAAGAGGAAAAAAGAAGGGGATGAGAGCCAAGCACTGTTTTCTTCTACTGAGCCCGAAATGACCCAGTTAAAACAGGTATGATGCCTCAGACTTGGACTAGGTCTGTTTACACGTTCAATTGAACACATACTAATAAAATAATCAAAGAATCACAAACCTATTGTATTTATTTCAGATTTTGTTTTATTGAACCTTATTAACTAGGATTAACACTTACATTCAGGCTGTTAAAACATGCCCTTATCCCACAATTCTCTTCCCTTTGTCTTCTTTGATTGCATCATCAGCTCTCGCTCCTGCCCCTGATGGAGCCTTTAGTGGGGGTGAACTTTGCCCACTTTGTGCCCTTCGGAGGCGGACAGCTGGACGGTGAAAGCCGTCTCTCGGGTACATTTGGGAGCGCGTCATTGGACGGCGTTTCAGACTATTACTCCCAACTAATTTACAAGGTAATTAAATGCAGTCATAGCAGTGCCAAGTAAAATCTTTGTATATGTGCAAGGGGGTTATTCACAGATTTGTTTCTTTACAGCAGAACAATCTGAGTAATCCCCCCACACCCCCTGCGTCCCTGCCCCCGACCCCTCCTCCGATGGCACGGCAGAAACTGCTTAATGGATTTGCAACAACGGAAGAGCTCTCCGGCAAAGGTGGCGTCATAGCTGGACATGATGGTGAGTGGCATTTTCCTTTTTTTTAAGAGGATAATAACCAATTGACTTGTGAACGGTTCGATATGAGTTCAGCTCTATCAACAGCACCTGCGGCCTGATATCGATATTTACAATGCTTCTGACCTCTCATTGTAAAGCAAATGTTGACAGACCTCAATTTATAATGGAGCTTTTCAAGTCAACCTACAATGGAAGTATTTGAAATGTAGAGTATACACAGCAAACATATTATGCCGCTGATGGAGGGAATGCTTTTTGTTTTTACAGTCACTAAAGGACTGCTTTCAAGACCACTGCAGATTAAAGCTGAGGAGGAGTTGCTGGCCCGAGCGCTTGCTCAGGGGCCTAAAACTGTGAATGTGCCCGCGTCTCTACCCACCCCACCTCACAATAACCAGGAAGAACTCAGGTCAGTAAGACTAAGGGGATTACACCGACAATTTGGGTATTAGATTTGTCATCTTGAATTTGTGATCACCCTTTTTACTGTCAATAATAAAATTTTACATTGAAGTTTTAAAGTGTTTTATAACTTTCTGTAAAGCAGCTACATGGTACATTCGGAACATCTAAAACTAAATTATATAAAGTAAACAAAAATAATTATGCCAGTTATGTTGGCAGTACAAAAAAAAACTCATCAACTTATCAATTGTACGATCTTTGATTCACCACTTTATTTTATGCCTAAACATACTGCTGAAACTCACAGAAATAATCACATATGGACAGAGGTAATTAAGGGTTTTGGTGATTTTATAGTCGTTTCACCTGTAGTTGTCATCTCGATTAGTTTTTTATTTATTTTGCAGCCCTAATATGCATGTGTTTTAATAAATAAAATGTATATGCAAAGTACACAAAGTATTATGTAAACACACATCATGATTACAGCCTTAGTCACAATTTATGAATTACTTTCTTAAACATAAATATATTTATATATTCAATAAGAAACCTTAAATTATTTAGAAAATAGAGGAATATAAGTAGATGACCTAAGTAATAAAAAAGTCCTCATAATAAATGAAATTTTATATCCATATTCCATGTTAAAAAATATCAGACGTTGGCTTGAAAATTTGTTCAAATTTGCTTCAAATTCTTTACTTTCTTTATTAGTTCATCTGTATAGTATATAGTGTAATTATTATATTCTAAAATAATGTTTAGTTTATTAGCATTTACTAATCTTAACAAATACAACCTTACTGTGTTCCCTGTACTTTGAATGTATGAAAAAGATGACTAAATTATTGTCATTATGTATTTTTTATTTCTGTTAGACTATTTAACAACTTCAAATAATTGTATAAAAAACAATGTCTTACACACAGGAGCCAGGAAAACTGTGAGGACCGTGACACCCCAGATAGCTTTGTCCCATCATCCTCGCCTGAGAGTGTTGTTGGCATGGAGATCAGTCGCTATCCTGATCTGTCATTGGTCAAAGAGGAACCTCCTTCTCCAGCTCTGTCTCCTGTAATCCCAATGTTTCCTGTATTTAGAGGCAAAGGTAACAGATTCCTAGATTTAAAATACAGTACTGATGATCTGTGCCTTGTTGGTGGATAAAATTTATGCCATTTATATCTCTTTTGATAGCAGGTTCAGAGGTTAGATTACGAGAGGTCAAGACAGAGTCTTCATCATTGTTCTTTGGCTCTTCATTCGGATCAGTGCAGAATGGTTCCAACACTGGACTGGTGTCCATTGCCATAACTCTAAAGCCAGCTGCTGCCGAGGTAATCTCTGTTTGAGTTTAGAATCTCTCACCGTTGCAGAGATACAGAAGGAGAATATAAGCACTTTGTTTTTGTGTGTAATCCTCATTTTGTCTATTATTTTGCTCTTTCAGAACATCACTGATGTTGTAGCAGCCATTGCAGACCTGATCCGTGTCA
Source organism: Triplophysa yarkandensis (assembly GCA_033220385.1). NCBI lineage: Eukaryota > Metazoa > Chordata > Actinopteri > Cypriniformes > Nemacheilidae > Triplophysa > Triplophysa yarkandensis. Next base: position 12,655,739 of record CM065664.1, on the reverse strand, counting down.
AGATACCAAGCAGCTATGAAGTCAGCAGTGGTCCAGGTCACATGGGTGCTATCAAGACCTCTTTTGGGTCACAGTCCCAAGCTTCTTCTCTTCAACAGTCTAATGGACCAGGACTTACACGGCATGGATCTCAACAACTTCAGCTTCAGCAGAACCATAACAAAAGTAAGGAAACACTACACAGACACAAATTGCCACTTAGTCACAAGTACTGCAGCTGTCACAGTGGTGGGAACCCAAAGCTTTTGAGTGTAATGAATGTAAAAAAATCAAATTATATATTATTACAACATTATAACTATAGACTATATGTTAATTATATAATTAATATTAATATAAATATGGAGAAAATTAGAGTTTACATTTTACACAGCGTTGCATTGTTTTAAAAATGTAATACATTTTTTTTTAATTATAGTTAAATACAAATGTATTCTCTAAATAAATATATACATGTTTGTGTACATGTTTGTTTATAAATAGAAAATAATATTGTACGGTATAAAGACAGATATATTCGGTAAACAACTTTTAATAGTGGTTTATCATTAAACAGTTATAATATTTTTTTGTATGTTTAAATATATTGTTAATTTCACAGACCTAAATTATTATGGAATATGTTATTTATCTTTAAAATCATCCCTCTAAAATAAACTAAAGGCTTGTGTAGGAGTGTAATGGTGTTCTATATCAGTCCTGCAGCCTCGTACCTCTGACCTAATCACAGCCGTTGATATAGAGCACCATCAAGCGACGGCAAGTGCCATATTGCATTTATACAACAGTTTGATGGCTAAAGAGACAATGAGGCGTGAGTGTGCGTTTTTTTATAAATACAAAATTATTTGCACATAACACAGACAGATATATTCTGTAAACACAAACTTTTATTCTGCAAGCGAATAATTGTGCTTAATCATTAAACAGTAATAACATGTTTTGTATGTATTATGACTGTTATATGTGTAATATGCAGGCAAAAAACAGTTAAAACAGCAGAGAATGCATTTCCACTTTCCATTGTTTTTATGTCATTGCGCATGTTTATAGAAAGTATCGTTCTGTTTGTCGTCTTTTAATTTGGCGGATTGCAACCAACTTGTTCAGATGTGTACTGCCAGAAACGAGAACCAGAAATACCTGTTGTAGAATATTTAATCGACAGTATTGCTGTTGTTGTAACTGTTGATCTAACTTCATTCTGACATCTAGGTTTGATAAAACATGCTTCCACCCAATCTAACACCATAGTGTAGCCATCAAGATCAAATTGTTTGTCCATCAGTTAACTTTGCAGTAGTATATCTATGTCTGGCTCAGGTGCTGACAGAAAATCACTATTGATTTTGTGAATGATCTGAGAAGCTACTTAAACACATTAGTGATCTTGGCGTGAACTCTATTTCATTGAAATTTTAGTCAGAAATTCACTTAATGAATGCAAACAAACCTTAGAATAGCAAACCAGGCTTTATTCATCACAGGAAAGTGACTTAGCTCTCAATAATAATTGTGTAACTACTGTTTTATGCTCATTAAGAGCCAGTTGGAGGGAGACATTATCTTTATTTTATAGCTGCTGGTTTCTTTTAGGTCCTGTTGGTGGTAGAGGAACAAAGCACCAATGGTGTGGACACTGTAAAGTGGTTGTCCTCGGTAACGGTGTGAGGAAAGTGGCCAGAGATGAGCAAGGCAAAGTGCAGGTATGAATCGAATCCTATTTGAAATGGTGTTGTTATTGTATTCAAAAGTTTAACAGGCAAATTCTGTTTTTTAAAAGCAGTCCCAGTCAAGTTCATACGGAGGTTTGGTGTTCTGTAGTCATAGCTGTCTCATTCTTCACTCGTCGTCCTCACAATCCAATGGAAAAACAGAACCCAAGGTTTGTTTATCTCAAACACAAACAACTTTTTTAATGGATGATTATGATATTCTAAACGTGTGCACGTATCTTTCAGACATCTGTTGCTCAGCTTTCTGAGAATGCTTTGAAACAGAGTCCTTCCAAAGTCCAGCATCAATACAGCAACAACATGTCCTCTCTAGATGTCCACTGCCTGGCGCAACTCCAGCCCAAGCTGCCCTCTCGCACAGTTTATCCCCTGACTGTCTCGAATCAATCAATTAAGTCAGAATCCCAACCTGAAAGCATATCAGAAAGCCATCTCAAAGTGACGGTTAAACTTAAGCCGCGCTCGCTCATCCTCACCGAAGACAAACCGTGGCATCACAGCAAGCGCTGGAAAGGCCTGCGTTGGCGAAAGTGGACAGTACAGATCATCATACCGAAAGCCACAGCCCAAACATCCGAAGCTGAGATGGAAGAGCTCTTGCAACAGCTGAACTCATCCCTGCGGCCTTGTTCCACCATCCAGGATTACCGTCGCTGCTGTTTTTGCCAGCAGATTGGTGATGGCTTGACAGACGGTCCCGCAAGGCTCCTGAACCTGGATTTGGACACCTGGGTGCACCTCAACTGTGCCCTCTGGTCCTCTGAGGTATATGAGACTCAAGCCGGCGCCCTCATAAACGTGGAGCTGGCACGACAACGAGGGCAAACGGTGGTCTGTGCGTTTTGCCAGCGCTTAGGTGCAACAAGTGGCTGTCACCGCCTGCGTTGCCTCAACATTTACCACTTCACCTGTGCTCTGCAGGCTGGCTGTACGTTTTTTAAGGACAAGACGATGCTGTGTCACCAGCACCGGCCGCGGGGAGCCGGTGCCGCAGCTGGCCTGTATTTAGAACATCAGCTGCGATGCTTCTCCGTGTTCCGCCGCGTTTTTGTGCAACGCGACGAGTTGCGACAGCTGGCGGCAGCCGTGCAGCAGCCGGAGCGAGGCCACACCTTTCGCGTGGGTAGTTTGCTTTTTCACACGATGGGTCAGCTGCCACCGGCACTGCTGCCCACATTTCATTCATCTACGGCCATCTTTCCACCGGGCTACGAAGCAAGCCGGCTTTACTGGAGCATGAGACATGGTCAAAAACGCTGCAGATACGTCTGCTCAGTGGAAGAGCATGAGGGCCGTCCAGAGTTCAGCATCCGTGTGATTGAGCAGGGGTATGAAGATCTTGTGCTCACAGACACCTCAGCTAAAGGTAAAGCATCACATACCATCTTTATACCGATCCAGAAAGTTAAATTAATTGTTATGCATGGTATATTTGTATTGAAAATTACTAGATGCATTTTATCTTCATTTTAATAGTTTCTGTATTTTATTCTCACTCTCACTCTAGGAGTCTGGGATAAAGTTCTTGGACCGGTGGCAGAGAGAAGGTCAGAGACAGGAATGCTGAGACTCTTTCCTGTCTATCTAAAGGGAGAGGATCTGTTCGGACTCACCATTTCAGCTGTTACCCGCATTGCTGAATCGGTAACTACACAGAACCTATTATGTGGAAAGTACACAACTATGCAAAAGTCATAGGCATGTCATTACTTTTTATTGGTTTGTGTCAGTATATACATCTTTGGCTATAGTGTGTAATTAGAAAATATGAATTTTTTTATTATTTGTTATATTCTAGTGAGAATTTTATTAGTCAGTACTGTGATGATACTTGTCACAGTACTTTAGCATTGCAGGTAAGTCTTTAAGCTGAACACAGGTCTTCTGTATTTGGTCTTAAGTTTTTTCACTTTTTATAATGTAATAATAGATTAGAAAGAAGATGAAAACCAGATCTCTGTGTGTAACACTAGCTAGTGTAGCACATCTTGTGCACACAAAAACCTCACTGGATTTATACACATTATGGTAAAACACAAGTCTAGAAAAGAAAACTTTTCTAATGATACTATTAATATTATATCAATATAAATAACATTTATAAATAACTGACTTAAAACATTTGTAAGGGTAAAAATTACTTTTGCACAGTACTGCGTATTTTGGTTGAAATGTGTTAATAATAATGAATTATGACAAAAATATAGATTTAAAAAAATTCAAGCCTTTTTGAATTTCTTCCATTTCCTTGGATATGTTTTTCGATGTTGAGTTATTTGGATACCCTTTTATTATTGAGCTATTTTTCATATTTAATATTTTCTAATTATTAGTTTCCTATTAAATAATTTGTTACTCAAATCTAATATGTGTCTGTTTTGCAGAAGAAATGAAGTCCCACATGTTTGAAATAACAAGGGGCTAAGTAAATAATACATTTTTGGGTGAACTTTTAAGTTTAATTCACTTAAGGTTTGGATGTAGTTTGTTTAAACAATATACATAGCTTACAATACTCCTTATTTGAGTGAACATTAATACATTTTATTTAAGTTATTGTATGTATAACTTTAAGTTACCTCAACTTTATTTCCAGTTAGGTCAACTGTCCACTGGCCAAAACTTAAAATGGCAAATCATGCCTTGTAAACCCACTGTGACTGTTCCTAAATATTAAGGCAACCGAGATTTATATTAAACAGCTATAACATAATATTGTTTAGTTTCGATCCGTTGACTAGTTGGTTATTGGTTCAGTTGACCTTGAATGTTCCAGAATTATTTGAATTCTTCTGTTCATGGCTGTATTTCAGCTGCCAGGTGTGGAGGCGTGCTCAAGGTACAGATTCCGTTATGGACGTAACCCCATGTTGACGCTGCCGCTGTCAATCAATCCATCTGGCTGCGCACGTTCAGAACTGCAGACCTTCCCCCATCAAAAGAGGTCATTACTTTTTTATATAAATTATTAAATTGTATAAATGTAGCATTTTTGCAGATGTATGTGCTTATAATCTTGTTTTCATGTGTTTGTTTCACACTTATATTCTTTCACATAAACAGAGTGAAGATCCTCTCTGTGTGGAGCAGAACATCTCAATGCATCCAGAACTCGACCATTGAGAGCGGATCATCTCACAACAAGCACTTTGTACACTCAAAGTCATCTCAATACCGTCGTTTGACCAGCGAGTGGAAGTCTAATGTGTACCTGGCGCACTCGCGTATCCAGGTGAGTTCATGAAAAACATTTAGGAATAACAGACATTTTTTTCTAATATATGTATGCTTTCTGTTCTGTTCTGTTCTGTTGCTTTGTTTTGTTCTTTTTGTGCTGTTTTGTTTTTATAGATATTATTATTATTGTAATTCCATTTTTTAACCCCGAATTTTGATTGTGAATGTAATGATGAATTTAACTATGGTTAGGATTATGGTTAAAACTTACCTGGTAAGACTGACACTGAACTGAAGAACTGAGGTCTGTCTGTAACACTTAATGACTTTTGGAATGCTTTTAAAAGCATTTACATGAAGAAGAGCTCTTTTAAGCAAATGTTGTTGGCATCCCTCCCTCTGGAACGCTAATAACGTGCCACAGCCTATTCAGTGTCATGTCCACTTCAATGCCAAGCTCTTTAAAACCATAAAGGCATAAAATGACTTATTCACTGTCATCTCACACAGCTGCAATGGTCCGATGGAAGAAGATAAATGTCTTAATGTCTACATTTATGTAAAACATAAAATCAATGTAGTTCATATACGTTACTGGTCAAAAGTTTTAAGACACTTGAGCAAAATGTTTCTCATTAACAGACTTATGATCTGAAGGTGTATGACTAAATGTCTAAAAAAATGTGTTTAATAGATAAAATATCCTTTAGCAAACTTGCATGTTTTTTCATTACAGTCTTAGATTTTAATTAATTTTTTTTAATAGATGACTTTGACTGAATATTGAAAGAATAGATAGGATTCCTTTAAAATTAAATTAATAAAGAAACTTTTCAGGGTAAGACCTTAAAAAGCTGCTTGATAAAATTGCAAAGAAAACATGTGGGTAATTCCCTGAAAATGTCAACCTTTCCATGATATATAGTTTTCATCAAAGGTTTTTAGTATACTTGTAGCATAGCTGTCAACATGTTGTGTTTCAAATACCAATTTTATGTCCCTGTTTAAGTTCTTAATAACATTATCTTTTTTCATTGCATTATTTTTCATAGTCAAGTAAGGTCTACTTTCAGGATTGACACATCCATAATGCTACATTTTTTCAAAATAAAAAACTTAAAAATAAACTGAAATTTTTCTGATGTTGATACACTATCAACAAGGGTTTTATATACTTTAAACAGTTGGTTCAGATTACTGGTCACCATTTTATTCTAAGAGTGTTATATATCACGTCCATAACGCAAAATGTCATGTTCATAACACTGGAATTACCCATTTCCTTAATTCTGATCAAAAGGTGACTACACTGAAGATGATCTTATATAATTTTATCATAGTTCTCGTGATTTATTTCATAATTTTGATGAGTTTATTATTACTCTAAAATGTGGGGAAATAACAATGCTTAAATAAGTAATTGTCTCAAGACAACCGGTAGTATGCGAGCATCTTAAAAGCTGTTGGCTTGGCACTGTGGCCTTGGATATTGATACATGTGAAATGATGCGTGTGCCTGCAGGGTCTTGGTCTGTTCGCAGCACGTGACATTGAGAAACAGACCATGGTGATTGAATACATGGGGGATGTTCTGCGCTTTGAGGTGGCCATGAGGAAGGAGCTGGTGTATAAGGCTACGGTAAAGCTCAAGGCTTTAGAACAGAGAATAATGTTACCTTGTTACGCTGGAAAATTCATTTGTCTGAATCGGAGTGGATTTCTTTTACAGAATCGGCCAGCTTACATGTTCCGCATCAATAGCGACAAAGTACTCGATGCAACCCGCTCTGGAAGCCCTGCGAGGTAAGAAATGACCTTGAGTACAGTACTTGACAGTACATCACAGGTAGTATTAAATCCGTCTTAGTGATTTAGTTTAGTTATTCAAGACTTGACTTAAAGAATGTGTTTAAATTTCTAGCACACTAAAGCAGGATAAAGGTGTGAAATAAGTCATTGATTGAAATGTCATTTTTCGACAGGTACATCAATCATTCGTGTTCACCGAATTGCGTAGCTGAGGTGGTGACGTGCGAGCGGGGCTACAAGATTATCATCAACGCAGCTCGCAGGATTGAGAGAGGAGAGGAGGTGAGAGGTTCACCAAGCACTTGCACCCACTTATACGATAGCATCATTTGTTTGCATGTGCTGTTAGGTTTGATTAAGTACCCCATTCACTAAAGCAATTTTGCATGCACAAACATGGTCAAAATTTGCAAAACAGCGTAAAGTGTTTATATGTGGAGAACGCAGCAGACAAGCTTTTAAAAGCAGAAAGTGCTATTAACTGTCCAGCATCTGAATAAAAATACTGCCACGATTATTGTGAATATACACAAACATCTCACTTAAATAGGAATTCCATTTACTACTTGTGTTTAGCCGGTAGGGTTCCACGGATGTACTGGTGCAACCGTAGCCTTGCAATGCTAAAGTTTCATGATTCATTCGTTGATTGATTCATTGACTCTGTCTACTGGCTGTTATAGTTTTAATTTTAAAGTGAGCCTTCATAATAATTGCGGTGTAGATGATATTAGTTCCCATTGGAATTTTCTTGTGTATTACTGTTTTATCACAATTATCATAACCTCCTACAATTTCTATAGATAGTAAATATTAAACTAGGCCGTTTTACTGTACATTTTTACATTTTTATTCATTTTGCCTGACACTTTTGTTATAGTTAATGCATCAGAATTGTATTAATATATATAATAATGTACAGTACAATACAGTTTACTTAAATAAACAAAAAGATTGAGGATTAATGTTTTTTATCTAGTAGATTTAAATAAAAAATGTGGCACAGCACAGGGATACAGCTTGGTACCGTGATACTTTAGTTGGCGTAGTATCGTAAGATATCTTGACCCTATTTACTAATATCATTAGACTTTATTGTAAATCCATCACATATTTTTTATTTTATTTTTTGCTCTGACCATCATAAGCCCTGCTACTGTTGAGTAATCCACTCCTACAGTAAGTGTCTGTTCTCATAAAAAGCACATCTTTTGCGAGGCTTTTAATGTCTTTGAATGATTTTTGTGTTTCAGCTGTGCTATGATTACAAACTCGGCTTGGTCGAAGATCAGAGCAAGATCCCATGTCACTGTGGAGCCGTCAACTGCCGCAAATGGATAAACTGAATGCGAGTTCAATCAAAACAAGAACTCCGTCCCAAAACAAGGTGCCAATTTTCCAAAGGAAAAGCGCGCTCCGAAACACGCAAAACAAAGTTGAAAAAAACTAATACTGGAAGTGGTTTCAATGGACGATCTTTTTCTAACGTGCAAAACCGAGAGGAAAAACACAACGCGACAATACAGCATTGTGTGAGAGCCATTCTTAACGTTTTCTTGACTTGAAAGGAAAAGGTTTCCGTTACGTGCATGTGCCATGAGGTGTGTCTGTGTGTGCGTGCGTGCGTGCGTGCGTGTGTGTGTGAGCGTTTTAGGTTAGTACGAATGTGTGCTTGTGTCACTTTGGGCAGATTTCACCAGCGAATGAAGAAAGAGAGCGAGATGGGGGAGCACTGTGCCGGGTAATGCCTTATAGGTTGAAAGAAAGGGGGCAGACCCATCTGTATGATGTGAACAGTAGAGACTGTACCGTAGAAATCAATGTAGAACATCACTGAATGGAGAATGTACGGAATTGACTTCCGCAAAAGGGAAAATATGTTGCACTAAAAAAGGAAAAGAAATACAAAAGAAAATGAACTTAGAAAATCTCAAAAATACTTGATTCCATGAGTCAGTTTTAACCTAGATATCTCTCATTGTGTAGTGTAAGAAAATAAAGGTGTTTTGTATTTATTACTGTGTGAGTGAATGAATGGGCCTATTTTTAAAAGCGGTTCGATGCCGATAAAAAGGAAGCCCGGCTGCGATTCTTGCACGCAGTTTGCGGTTCTGTTACATCTGTAAATAATGTGTAAATATAGAGAAATATCAGAATGATTGACCAAATACTACCTTATTCACTATCTTATTCATGTTGTTTAGATATTTTAGATGTGCTTTGTTTTGCTTTTTCTTCTTTTCCTCCTCGAAATTATTTAACAAAGACACACCATGATACCCCTTTCAGAGGACATGTGTAATTATGGTATTGTACAGAATTACAAAGTTAATTTCAGTAAATCACAAGAAAAGTATTTTCTCTGTGCTTAGAATGTGGTATTGTAGTGACTTTGTGCTTTCTACATTATTGGTTGGTTTTGCAATTCGTTTTATTCCATTTTATGTTACAGATGACGGTGACAAATTTGCCAGAGAATTAAAAATAAGTTACACGTTAGTAAATCAGGTTGGAATACAGATGTAGAATAACTGTGAAATGAACTTCAAACCTCACGAACCGAATATTAATTCCCGTACGTTACATAAACACGCTCGTTTTTCTGAAGGCTGCCGTGTGGATAAACACGTAACATTTGAGCAAGAACTTCAGGAACGAAAATGAGATGTCTTTGGTAGGATACTTCCTTGATAAAGACATTGAGAGTGAATGGGGGAAATGTAATTCTCTGAAAATGATGTACATATGAAACATATGCTTGTATTAGTTTTATTGATGAAGTGGAGCATCTGTTAATAGAACGCTATTCATTTTGTAGCCAAAAACTGTTTTCACATTTCACATGCCTTGTCGTTTTAAATTTGGGAGTTTTTGTGTGCACAATTTCACGTCGAGAAATGGACAGTTTAGACTTTGTATTGTACTGGGCATGAATTTTTTCAAAAGAGTCAGTTGTATATATTTTTTTCTCAATGAACAGCTGTAACAAAATTGTTCCATGGATATTTTCCTTGTCTTGTAAAATACATCAATTTCCTAGTGCTTTCTTTTCTTTTGCTCTGTATAGTAGTCGAAATTGTTCTGGAAACCGAAGCTTTTTTGAAGTACACAGAGCGATATAGGGTTTGGTATTTGAGGAACTGAATTTACATTTACAAAAAAATAATAAAATATTTTACATCATTAATTGATGCCTATATGTTTTCTTTGGAGAGGGAAATGCACACAATGGGGTTCAATGTTGTTCATTTTTGACATTTTTAAAAATATATTGATCGTTACAAAAGAATAATTTACCAGAATAACATGACGTTAGCAAAAAGATGACACAATGTTCCCTTTTTGGTGAACTGTACCTCTAAACAGTGTAGTCTGCAATTAAATATAGGTGCAAAGTCAGACAAACGATTAGTTCTGCATTAGCTTTGATGTAGGCTGGTATAAACTGAGCTATGTGGCAACGTATTGACCACATCGAAAGAATCTCATAGGTTCAAAAGAAAGTTTTGATGCAAATTAGACTATTGGAGTCTAGGAAGAATTTCGCAGCCAAGCAATCTAGAAAGTGGCTCCATTGTCCATAATAATCTTCCAATTTATCTAAACATCAAACCCCAGGCGTTCTGTTCACATCAGGTGTCTCAACCAATTCAGCCTGAGAGCTAACTGAATTGGAACAATGCTCCCAACACAGTTGAGACAAAAGTAAAACTGTTGCCAGACATGTAATATGGAACTTGAAAGTGCAACGTGCCAGCTATGTAAAACCATAATGGAAGTAAATCAGCCTCAAAGTTGAAAGATCTGCACAACATCCAAAGCAAAAAATATTTTATAGCAGAATACATCTGAGACAAAAAGCTTGATTCTATGACCCTAAACAAGGTGAACTTAAAACACTTACAGTATAACATACAGTAACTTAACATGTAACTGTTACGAGAAGTATGAACTCTTAGTATCCCTGTAAATAAAAATGCTCAGTTAATAGTTCTTGTTAATTGTTAAATTTGATATCGCGTAAATAATCTCCAGTTTTGATTTAAATGAATATTCACACGACAAAGCCCCAAATGGTTTGAATATGTATCATTACAAAAGGCCGCCACCTACTGATATAAAACATGCAAGATTTGGCAATGAAACTATCGAATTCAATGTTGGCTCAAAATGACTGCACACTTTTATCAAAGTATCTTAATTTGTGTAGTTTACAGGTTTGTAACAACTCTAGAGTGAGCAAATGATAACAACCCTCACATTTAAGTTTCATTTCAATTCAATTGATCTGTTCTGACATTTTTCTTGAAACATTTTAGGAACATGGTACTTGAATTTGAATGGTGGAAGCGTGTCAAACATGTGGTCATGATATCAGTGATGGGTGGACACAAGATATTCAAAGGATTTCTCTTATCCACTTATAAATAGCCTGTTTGTGGCTCCTTAAAAATGAACAGCCTCTTGTTACAGACAGGATTCATAACTACGTTTTAAATGTTTAAGTTTCATTTCTATACATTTGATAACATTTCTTATTTTTATACGGTAAATAAAAAACATTCTAGGTAGACACACAACATTTATCATTTATGTGCAATAATTTTGACCTCTGTTCTATCAATAATTCCAGAATGTTCAATATTTTCAGCATTTTGTCACACTTCAAATGATCATTCATTATAATAACATTTATGAAAATTATACATGATTAATGTTTGGCATTAGTAACCATTCTGGTGTATTGATTAATATCGGCAAAACCATGACTTTAAATGCAGCCCTCCCCATTAAGGTACACCAATTATTTAACTATTTGGGTCATTGCATGTTGTTTTAAAAGTTAACATTATTCTGAACGTTTACTCATGTTCAGAGATTTTCTTCCAAATATGATAATTTTATGCTTCTAGTACAATATTTAGGCATTTCCAATCTGGCAACACTGAATTAGATAGTTTATTACGTGTTATCCACTAATGAATATGAACTGAATTATGCATGAACCTTTTTGATGCACAATGCCTGGCAGCAAAGGCAAATGTTAAAATGTTGCTTTCAGACATGATGACTCACAATATCTGCTGCCAGCTGTTAATGCCATGGGCAGCATGTTGTGGGAACCCTCGAGGGCAGGGAATTGCTCTGTGGGGTCATATTATAAAGCCAAGCGATATGAGTCCATACCATCTGTACACGGTGCTTTAAAAAAGCTGTTCCAGTATAATGATCCCCCATTCCAGAATGATAATGCCAACCAAATGAAACTGTGGGTGAAGCCAGACACCTTCATGGCCCTCCAGCAACTAGATAGAAATGTTTTACAGCACAAGTGCTGAGCAGATGTCCAGGCTCTTCACTTCATTGAACTAAAGGATGTCCCACTTCATAAGATCTCACTGCACATATTGTTTAACACACAACAACCTTCTGATAAATGTACTTCTTTAAGGAGTGCCTAAAATGATATAAGATGAAAGTGTGTAGAGGTCTATAAGGCAAAATCCAGCTCATTCCTGATAGGTAGCCTGCCATAATATCATAGAATTCAAAAAGTTCTCATAAAAAGATTTGTATACTATTTTAATATGATTTGAAATGTTTAATAGATTTGTGTATGAAATATGCATAAGTATTGATTCTGAACATTTGAAAATGGATCACATTGATGTTATATTAGTGATCCTTGTGTTGTTTTCCCAGACATAAATATAAACTCATGTAATAATTGTGATACATCCTGGCTGGTCAGTACATGGTCAAAGGTGTTGGGATACATGAAATGTTTCGATCTTAGAAACGCATGATCCAAAGGGAGGCCTCAATGTCCGAAATTAGTTAAGACAAAAAATATAATCAAGCAAACGTATGTGGTTTTAAAATGGATGATTTTTACTGAACAATCCCAATAAGAAGCCAATAGACGGATACTCCTTTAAAAGTCTTTAAAAAGCATCTCAGGGTGAGACTTTAAGAAGCTGATCGATGAAATGACAAGAAAACCTTTCTGCAATTTCTACTCCCAAGGTATGACGAAATGCTTTATTGTTTATAACTGAATAAGGACATCGTTCCCGTAGTTCCCTTTGTTTCATATCATAATCATCCTTCTGAAAAGTGGAATAAGTGTCCAAAACTGTTCTCCGGCAGTGTAGATAACAGCACAATCCCTTTCATTCTAATTCAAGACCCTGTGTCATCCATAGCCCACCTTTAAGACTGAATCCCATGTTCCTACCCCTGAGATCAACATTCGAAAACTGAAGATGTGAGATGTTGACACTTGAAGATCTCAAGTGCAGAACAGTCCAAATCTCATGCAGGTTGATGATACAAAATGACATCCTGTAAGTCACCTTGCCATCCACATGCATGAGAGTTGTAAGAAGCACACAAGTGTCATGCACCTTCCTGCCAAACACTAGAGGAGATGACACCCCACCACCACACGGGAGGGAAGGAGGGAGGGGGTGTGGATCTGTCTCGGGAGGGACAGCTCGATGAAGAAGGGATTCGAACCACACACACACACACACACACACACACAGAGAGAGAGAGAGAGAGAGAGAGAGAGAGAGAGAGAGAGAGAGAGAGAGAGAGAGAGAGAGAGACATCGAGATGAATGCGGATGTTTTTCATGTGAGACTGATAAGGAACTGAACTCCGGGATGTGTCCATGTTCACACGCGCTTCTGCAAATGTCCAGCACTTGAAGCGCACACGCGGACACGAGAACATGTGTGTTTAAACACACACGAACAGTCGTCCAATAGGAACATGGGAAGCACGGTGATGGACTCCAAGAAAAAAGACTTTGCAAAGAAATCCTCGAAGAAGAAACGATCCCTGCGATTGAACATGCCTGTAAGTTTGAGTTTTTTCATTTTTAACATAGAATTATTACAATTATTGGTGTACATTATTACATGTGCGTTGTAAATAAACATTTATATTTAAAAATCACTTTTATGATGCTCTACAAGTTTTAAAAGTGGTGTTTGATGTATGAATAATTAATGTTGTAAAATATGAACAAAATCAGAGCTGTCAAAACAAGACCCCCCCCCCCACTGACGCACACATGAACGCATCAGATTGGCTCTGGACGGGGGTACGCAGGGTACGCAGTTCGCCCATTTTTATTAAATACAAATTTTATTTTTTACATTTTTATTTTTTTAAGTTCACCCATCGCTAGTTTGACATACATGTACACTTTTATGTCATAAAAAAAGCACGCTACGCTGTGCGAAAATACAGGAAGTGACGCAGCTGTAAGAGCGCGAGCGCTGGCTCGTCACAGCCTTGTGTGCGCGTTCACGCCAGTGTTGCCCTTCAGTCTTAATAACAGCATGAAGGCCCTGAAGTGAGCATGTTATTATTTTATGAGAAGTTATTCAGGGTCATGTGCAGATAAGGAACACTTCTGGCACAGTGGCTTGATGTTATCTTCCTCAGGGTTCACTATTATTGTGCAGATTTATAATTCAGTCTGTACTGATCTTTATATTCCTGTTTTTGTCCTAATGTGATGCTCAACAGAGTGTTTCTGAGTGTTGTTTTTTTTAGGGTAGTACAGAAAGCCCCTCAGCAGTTTGGTTTCAGTTTTGTTGTTTTGGTTTTATTTCCTATTTACTGAAATAAACCTCCACGCAGACCATGACACAATGTGGTTCCACTGGAAAATCACAGTCTGTCTTTATTTCACTTAGAACAAACAATCTGCACTCATAACATCAGGAATAAAATGTATATGATGTATGTCTGTGTATTGTGCATCTTGTAAACACACACACACACACACACACACACTCACTCACACTCTCTCTCTCACTCACTCACACACACACACACACACACACACACACACACACACACTCACTCACACTCTCTCTCTCGCTCGCTCGCTCGCACACACACACACACACTCACTCACACACACACACTCACACCCCCCCTTACGCACGCACGCACTCAGACAGACAAACACACACTCACACCCCCCCTTACGCACGCACGCACTCAGACAGACAAACACACACTCACACCCCCCCTTACGCACGCACGCACTCAGACAGACAAACACACACACTCATTCACTCGCTTAACCTCATGTGTAAGTCGCTTTGGATTACAGCTTCAGATAAAGGACTAAATGTGAATGTAAGTGTAAGGTGTCTTGCTCAAGGGTAATTCAGTCATCGTCTGCTGACACTGGGATTCAAACCCGAGATCTTTCCCCTACAAGTCCATCCCTCTGATCACCAGAACCACGACTGCTCCACAATTAACACATTAATGGTCCAAATGGTCCAACAAATCTTATTCAGCCCACAGTGTTCTTAAGACATCAAAATAAGTCTTATTAGGCATGAGCGTTTTAGTCCCAAATTCACATAATCTCAACATATGGCCTCTCACGTTGTCATTATTTGACTTTGAGATGGGAGAGACTTTTTTTAAAATGTTGAGAGGCTTCTTTCAAGCTCGAAGAGAAAAGCTTATCCTGTGATGCATTTAACCTGACAGAATGGTCTTATGGGCTTTGAATGACCTTCAGCTCAACACAAGGCTTAACCTTTACTGCATGTAACTATAAAGTCATAAACTTAACATAACATTTTTTCAAACTTTCCTGGTGTATTTGAAGCTGTATAGAATCAGGATGTAACGAAGCTATACCAACATTGTTGTTTCTGATTTTCACTTTGTTGTAGTTTTATTACATATCACAATTATTCACTGCGGTCTTAAGATCTCATTTCATCTGGTTGCTTCTCTGTAAGATATGATTTTCTTTACATTTTCTTATGAGTGGTTGTTCGGCTTGCTAATGTTTTTCTCTAGTTCACCACTTTCATATTGTTGGTTTGAGAGGTATCCATTCCTCTATATTCAGCTCAACTCTCCATATGAGAGGTGTGTCCTGGCTCCAGTCAAACAATGAGTCTCTGTTAAAATGCAACAGATCCGTAGGGGTTGTAAATGAAGAAATCCATGTGCTGAACTTCATACAAAATCATAAATCCACCAACACCACAATAAGTGTACTAAAAGGTCACTCATTACATGGTTTACATGTGAAGGTGAAGGTCACGGCACACACTGTAGTGAAGTGAAGTGACATATTGCCAAGTATGGTGTTCCATACTTGGAATTTGTGCTCTGCATTTAACGCATTCAGTAAGTGAACACACACACACACTGTGAACACACACCCGGAGCAGTGGGCAGCCATGCTGCGGTGCCCGGGGAGCAGTGGGGGGGACGGTGCGTTGCTCAAGGGACTCACCTCAGTCATGGTATTCCCGCTGGTTACAAGTCTCGAACAAGCAACCTTCGGATCACGAGCCCAAGACTGGAACCACCAGGCCACAACTGCCCCCACACATGTCTATGACTTTTGAAACATGATTTTTAATTTTTTATTTATCAGTAATATTTTGTGTAGGAATCATTTAGTGAGCATGTACATGGAACCCAAAATGTTTTTTTTAACGTGGTCTGGTCTTCTTACTCTGTTTTGAATTGTATGTTTATCATAATAATATAAGTTTATCTGTTTTGTCCAGTTTAAAAGAAAATGACGATGTGGTTTCATTTGACTTCAACCTATGTAAAGATAAGTAGGCTATTAGGAACCTGCAATTTTGTTACAAACAGAGATGGTGTTTTAGAGGCAAAAATTACAGATATCAGCTTTAAAAAGCTAGAAAATCCGAAGTTTTCTTATAAAATGTATATACATTAACGCACTATGCATTCATGCACGGACTTTCGCCCTTTCCCTTACTAGATGGTATATTCAATTCCATGGCCTATGGATTGTAAACAACCCAATATTGAAGAGAGTTTTAACTATAAAACATGTTGGACGGTAACTGCAAATGTTGAAAGCTGGTTATAAATCAACATATACAAAACAGTTGTGTTCTCCATGTTCCATCACTTTGGCAAGCAGGTTTGGGGTTCATAAGGAAACAAAAAGTTTAAAAATGAATTGGGTTATTATGATCGGAATTGTGTTACCAGATGCATCTGAGTTGCACTTTGGTCATTCAGTACATATGTACTCATGAAGGAAGTTGAATGGATATCGATCTGTTGTCTTAACCAGTGTTTGATCCCCTTCCCAGTTTGCTTTCATTAAGAGATTAGATACCGTCTTTTCATCTTCTTCAGCGTATGAGAAATATCTCATGCAGTAATGTATGCATAAGCTGTGTTGTGTAAACTTGTTAATAAAGTCTTTATAACTGCAAACTTGTTAACTATCACTGTTTATGCACAGTATACTGACACTAATGTTTTTTTTTTGGGTCTTTCAACACAGGATTTGAGTACATTTGCATCACCTCGTATGGATGGAGAGACAGACAGATCAGATAAAGATGAGATGCCAAAGGTAAAGAACACTGTGTGTACACTGTTATACTAGGATCATATTTCCCTGATCGACTAACTGTATAATGTGAATACTAATACTAAAGCTATTTGTCTACATCTGCTAAGTAATGTTATCTCGGATAGCAAAATCATGAAGACCAAGGCTCCAAGTGCTGTGTATGAATATTTCATATATGAGAACCAAATAGGATGAAGAACCAGGAATATCTCAAACAATAGAACAGCAGAAAACAAACACTTTAAGGAAACATTAAAAGGTTTTTAAAAGGTTTGTTTATGTTTTTGTCTTTCAAATACAGCCATTTATTTAGACATTTTATGATTGGAACCAAAGTTGTTCAGCACCCACCAACTGGTGTCATGATTTGAAGGTGTAACTTTGAACATTTCTGCACTTAATTCTTTCTGTATGTTACGTTGAATTGTGGTTATGTCTAATTCTGGGTGGATTGCTATTTGCTCGACGACAGAGTATATTTCACAGAAATAAAGCTGATCTGTTCAAACATGCACTTGAGTAATGAAGACACAGTCTGTATAGGAAGAAAAGAGTGGGTGTGTTCCCACGCTGGTTTTGTTGTTGGGTTTGGCCTATTAAAAGCTAATGGATTGGGTTGAACCTTGAGCAAACCTGTACATGAATAAATGGCAAGGCAAACTTGCAGACGATGTTATTTTACTCAATCTGCATGCTTTGGCTATTGATAATAATTGTAAACACTTAATGATAATTAAATGACAAGAAACCTAAATCTGGAACGATTGTAATTTCATAAACAGCAATATTTGGTAAATGAAGCCAGAGCCACAAAGTTGTTGTGCTCCATTACCTGACATTTCTAGTTGATCCTCCCATTTACATTTAAGCCTTGGGCAGGTACTTCATTTAAATCAGGTTACGATTATCTCAGTAAATCTTGATTATCGATAAGTGTGTTTAATGGGGAGCAAACCCAAATGCAAATGCAACGTTTTGCAATTTGAGCTACTACAAGACCATCAAATGTTAATGACTTCTATTTTTATTTACTTAGTTGAGACCATGTGTGGATTACAAATACTTCATAATGATTAATAGTGTCAAAATGTGGTTGTGCCGTGAGGTTCCTAACAAACATCTCCTGCCTTCTTCTAGCACTACTGATCTCACCCACTCACAGCTAGGCCTGAAGGTGACACCTCTTCTACTCTTTGTAATCAAAGGCCAAACAAAACTAAGCCAATGGAAATAGCTTGTGAAAAACAGCAGCCTAGCAAATGCCATGGACATATTAGCAAATCAACAATTTGAGTGTATGCCAAATAGGTGAGGGTCAATGTTGTTTAGACTCACTGCGGGCTAACCCTTTTGAACTGCATATTCAATGCTCAGTATCATGAGAAAATGTATCTCAGTTTCAGATGTGGCTTTGAATTGTGAATATACACAGTTTAGACTGACCGGTTACATCTGGTCCAAGCCTGTCATACAAAACTAAATGTAGAATAGTATATCAAAGGGATGAACTTGTGTAGAGGTGGGTAGAACGACCAAAATCAGTTTTTTATGTATCTGAATATATTGCAATATATATAATATTCATTCTTGCACTTTGCATTTCATTGCATTTCATTCTTGCACAGACACATAGACACACACAGACAACCACAGACACACACACACACACACACACACACACACACACACACACACACACACACACACACACACAAACTTATTTGTATTTCTCTTGCGGTTGACTTTTTATTCTGTTGGAGCTCTTTTTTGGAGTATATTTCCGTCTTACAAGCACAGACACACACAGATTCACACACTTATTCATATGCCATGGTACATGCACACAGACACGGACGCTAGCACACACACAGAGACACGCACGCTAGCACACACACAGGCTCGCACACACAATTATTTACATACCATTGGACACACATAATAGAAAAACCGGTTGCGGTTGACATTTTATTCTTTATATGCTGTTGTATTGTCCAGCCCTACCCTGATTAAAAAAAAAAATTTCATACATTATTTCACTGTTTTATTGTACTAACATATAGTGTATACTGACATGACTTAGTGATGTAAAATTATTACTAAACTTATAATTTTATTATTGAATATATATTTTGATAAGTTATATATGTTTACAGCCAGTTTTACTTAAGCACAATAAATCCTAATTTGGACTTTCCAATATAGTCAACTTTACCAATATTATTAGTGGCAACCAATTTAGTACACCTCAACAATCGCAGTGTATTGTTATTTAGTACACAAGATGTAAATGGATCTGCAGAATACCTTATAAATTTTTCCACTAGTGTGCACAGGAGGCCACTGCCACTCTTCTGGATTCTTGAAAACCATTCCCGTTAGGGTTTTTCAATTTATTGGTTTTGACTCACTGTTGTAGTATGCCAATTTAGTAACATTTAATCCTGTTTGGCTCAGTTTATTTGACATTCTGAGGATTCTAAAGATATTATCAGATCATTTACAAATACATTTACAGGTCATGATGACCTGTTTCCTTAAAAACTATAAAACTTCAAATAAATGCCAAATTTGTTTTGTATCAGGCTGAAGATAGTTTTGCAGGGTGCTGAATTGACTTGGCTGGCATTTGATGTATAATTAAATCTACTGTATAGGTACAATAAGCTTTGCCCCCTGGGTTACTGTCACTTGCTCCTAAATCCCTTTGAATGAACATTAATGAAGATACCACTCCAGTTTTGCAGGAATGACAAAGCTTTATTTTACACAACAGCAATGTGAAAGAAATGTAGATCAGGCTTATTTCAGTATAACTTTAATTTTTTTACTAATCCTGAACATGTAAAAATGTTCAAACATTGGAGCTTTTTTGATGTTTTGACAAGTTTGTCTACTTTAAAAATTAACAGAATGCAATTTAGGGTTAGGCGAAATGATCACTGGTTCACACACTGAAATAAATTTTTATTGACCATATACCTATAAATATTACATATATTGTTAGTTTTCTTTTCTTTAATTCATTTAGCATCTGTATATGAACAGTGTTTTAAAATGTGAATAAAATTGTGTATCAGTGAACTTAGTTGACCTCTGCACATCTCTAAAAATGATTCTTTGGTGTTTTAGGATGAGAGAAGTGGTTCACCCAGCCCTACCAAAAGCTCATATGTGAGGTCTTCTGCCAGTCAACCCTGCACCCCAATTCCATGCCCATTTCCCAGGATCAGCCCAAGCTCACCCAGACCCATCTTTCGCCATCCACCATCTTCTTACCTGGACTCACCTCCCAAATCTCCCCGCCGGCTCAGTTTAAGTGGTATCTTTCGCTCCTCGTCCAGCTCAGCTCCTGCAAGCATTAAGCTTTTCTCCAGAACTAAAAAAGGTGAGACACTGTCTGCTCATTGAGTCATTTCAATGGAATTGAAAACACATTTGATCCGTAACGTTCACAAATATTGAGATCGAAAATATTAAGAAGAATATAAATGGTGTCTAATGAAAGGGTGAATGATGGTGCTTTTTTTATTTACTTTAATAAAATTAGCTGTCCTATGAATACCTTGTCACTATTAGTGTAAATAAAGATTAAGTATACATTTTAGAGACATTCTACTTGAAATGAAATGAAATGGGAATATATGAATAGAATTTTGTCCCCAAACCCATGCCTACAGCTTTTTATTTTTTTGCCTATATTTCCCTATGTACTGTCCTGTTTGCATCTTTTTTAAATGTTATTCTAGCTTTAAGGAAGCTGGTCGTACTTCAGTGCACAAGAGGAACTTTAAAGTCTGATTTCCTGTTGACTCGCTACAACAGTAGAACAGGAAGTGGTTTCATCACAATTTTGGTTTTCTAGCCTTTGATTTTCAAATGACTAAAGCCATTATCATGCTATTAAGCCTAATTGTGCGGATCTAATGTTCCCCATTAAATTGTTTTTAAGATAATGAGCATACACATGGGTCCATATCATTGTTTCTTTAGTTGGAACAGTGAGTCATATGGGACATTGTTACTCGTATTGGGTTAGTGTGATAGAACATGCTCACACAGTCTCATCACTGACTATGTAGGCCTATCACGACACTCAGGTTTAATGGATTACTAATAATTATGTACAATTAAATTGGCATTAGACTTTTTATAAGGGATTGTTATTTTGTGATGTTTAAACTTGCAGAAAGTTCCAGATGGACATGATTAAAATTGCACCAAAATATACAAAAAAAGTTGTGTTCAAAAGATCATAATATGGTAGACTTGCAACACCCCTATGAAATTGTTTTACGCTTAATATTTTTTGTGCCATTTGAGTCTTGTGCGAGATTGTAATCTGTAGACAATCCAGGTAACTGTCTACATGTAAGACAACTATGGGGCTCAGTGGTGACCCACAGCGGGGTTTGAGCAAATAATTAAAAAATTATCATTTTGGGATGAACTATTCCTTGAAGAATTTTTGAGATCCTTTTTTATGTACTTAGGAACATGGTGGGGAGGTGTGCACTCAAAAAAAACGTATTTTGTCCTGATACTATAGCATGAGGAGGTCTGTCTTGATGATGAGAAGAATATTCCAGAGTTGTTGCCAGTAGTAGAAACTGAATGACTGTAACTGTGTTCCCTACTAAACCAAAATGAATACACCTAAAATGTCTGGGCCTTGGCCATGTTTCCAGAACATTCTTTAACAAGAATACGCATGAAAATCTGTTTCTGTTGCCTCTGATTTCCAAACAGTAACAGGGGTGACTTTCTCTATTGCCAATAAATTTTTAGCTGGCAAATGTTAAAATCACAAAGCTGATTTCATAGCTGATTTACGTTGTCATATTGATTCTTAATGGATAATGTCTTTGTGACCTGTATTTGAATGCTATGAGACTTGAGTAGCTATTCAGATCAGACTAATTCCGCTCCAGCTGATTACATTCCTGCATAAAATATCCATGTGCTTGATATTGGAGAAAAATACTGTGGCCTGTTATTTTGTTGAGATCCTCAGATCTAATGTTGAAATACAGTAAACTCCTTTATTTCTCACCAGATGGTGCTGTGAGTCAAACCATCACCACCATGTTCAAATTTAAAGGTTCTTGTACTGAGTCCAAAGTAAACCAAAACTGTATAAACAGCGTCCATAACCCCTTACTCATAAAAAAGAGCTTTGGCAAGTTTAATTAAACTTTGCTTTGTTAAAGAATATTCTGAGACTGACATTGATCTCATGGAATGAAATGACCTGGTTTATTTGTCCATTGAGTCTTCCAGGAACACTTCGTCCAGTTGTGTAATTTTGGGCAGATATGAAGGGCTTTATTCACGGTACTTTGTACTGGATTGATCCACTTGTTTGGCTGTGTTGGAAGCACCAGACATAAGCCCAGATGAGATGCAGGCTCAGAGACGCAGAGCTCTCAGCATCAGCACTTTTAAAGGTCATTGCCCTTAGAGTTTCTATTATATTGTGTGAGATGGAAACAAGGCAAGGGAGGTATCGAACAAATGGGATTTGATCTTCACACTTTGTTTTGTTACCATATACTAGGGGACATTACAAATAGAGGTTGACATTTCTTAAAAAAATGAATCCAAGTTTTTAGTCAAGCAGGATTTTTGCGAGCGAAACTGAGTGCTGATTTTTGGTTGTTGTGATGATCGGCTGATACCTATTCTGATGCTTTAAGGTTATATAACTCATATGTAAGCCCTCTGATCACCGTTTACCTTTTTTCAGCTAAAGTTATACTATAAATGTTACTTTTGTAACCATTTTATATTGTGATATTTTTTTTCAGTACTTATTTAAGGTGGTTTTAACAATGTGCTAAATGAAAAATGATTTTGAAAAAAATTACAATTTGGTTTTACCTCTTTATTTCACTATGATTTCGATCTTTTACATGATCTTATAAAGTCAATATTAAGATATCCGTGTTGTGTTCTTACAAAGTGTTTCTTACATTGGGTAGAATGATTTTATGTATAAAAAAGTAAATTACAAAATTCTGACATTTGATGTGATTTTTTGAAGGTGGGACATATTTGTAGGCTTCATACAGTACATATATACAGTATATTCTGCCAACAGTAACAAAGCGGAGCCACGTGTTGGACTTAACCAATAGTGTGCCTGGCTGGTGTGGCCCGGTCTCCTTTTACAGCTTCCTGCAATGTATGCTATTTTAAAGAGACACACAGCTGCACCTGACAGTTTCCTGCAGAGTGGGCAGGGCGGGAGACTCTCGGCACACACACACGAAGGGAAAGAGGCATTACTTCTAATCTACAGCACTAGGAGTATAAGCAAGTCTCCGTCTTTCATCAGCTGGGTCCGCATAACTGACACCGTGTAAGCAATAAGTCTGTCTGCTTTGAAGTGATGGTATGAGCTCTGTGGAGACAGGAAATTAGAGAATCAACAACGCTGGAATACAGCCAATGGCAGAATTTCAATTCTACAAAGAGTACTAAAGGAATGCTGGTACTTTCATCTGTAGGCATGCAGCATCTGTGAAGACCTAAAGAAATTACATGTTGAAGAATTCTAACATGAAATACTTATTATTTTTTGGGGCTACCATTCTGCACCTTCTGAGCTACGTGCCTACGCAACTTGATTTCGTCTAGAACTGGAGGCATCATCGTAAATACTTATTCTGGAATCCTGGGCATTCGCCTTTGGCTTTCGGCATTTGCGAAACTCTGGGTAAAAAGGATCTCTGGATTGTGCGACATTTGTTTTAGTTGGGTGGGTATGGTTCATCTTCAGGCTGGACGTGAGGCCTGCTTGTTCCCATGAAAAGGTTCGGCAGCTTCCGTCGGAGCAAGAGGCGCAGGGACGAGGAGCCGCTCGCCGGCAGACAACGTTCAGAATCGCCATGTTCAACTGGTACAGTACCAATATAAATGTTGCAGTGTTAATACTTAGCCTAGACATAACAGTAATGATAAGGTCTGTCTGGCACACAACGAAACGTTTCAGTCCGTCCTGTACTGTAAATTTAAATAATTTTGCAGTACATAACACAGTTGGTACTGTTTGGTAAAATATATTTGTATACAGTAGGTATTGTCACAACACGACCCATTGTTCAGTCCGCCGGCCCCTACTTTTGCATGCCAAGATCATTAAAATAGATGGCCTAGATGTTTCAGTGTAAAGGCAGTTACAGTATATCTGCATAGACGGCGTTGACTCTGTGAATTATGTAAGTGCCTGCGGGTTACTCACTTGGCAGGGAAACATATTTCAGACCTAATTTGGGCTGGGACTGACCCGGGGCTGTCAGCTGATGGAACCAGAACCCTCGTCACAGTGACGAAAGCAAAAATGTGACAATGGGTTCCATTAGGGCATCATAAATAAAGCATGAAAGAGACACCAGTCACCTGAAACAACTCCTTACAAGCAAATGAAGGTTTCAAATAAACTAAAATTTGTGAACAGGGAATGTAACAAAATGTTTTTTTCTGTTAATGCATGTGTAGAGCATGTTGAACGTAAAGAACCTGAGTGTTCATGAAGTAGGAAAACTTGACTTTAATCACAAGTGGTTAGATTTGCAGAGATTTACAACATGAACAAAAGACTTCCTTTTCTCTTACCAAGTGGGAAAATGTTCTGGAAACCTGTTTGGAAAAAGTAAATTTTACAGTTCTGTCTTGTGCTGCTACATGTAGTGGTATAAAAATGACATGCCTCACCTCTAATGAACAACTGCATGGGGTCTTACATTACAGTGACTTCTAGTAGTGCCAGCATTACATTCGGGGGTATTGACGCAGTCATTTTTTATAGTATATTCTAGTATGTTCTGACACAAACACACATGTGGAAATCATATGATTGGCCACATTGTAACTGCCTATCTGGAGTGAGGAATAAGAATGTCAGTGGTGTCCTCGAGGGGCTTCACTTTATGTCACATGAAACGATGATCCTGACGGACATGAAACAGGCTCAGGTTGCCCCACCGCGCTGTCAGCTGAATCTTAACTTTGAGTCAGGTTTGTTGGGGGATCAGGATAAAGGTTAGATTTACTTCTAAGAATCGGTGTTGGCTTATTAGATCTAGTATGTTTTGTAACTGACTATGTTCACTTTCCAAATAAAGTGAAGTGTTGGAATGTTCTAGCCATAGTTCTTCAAGTGTCAGACGCGTTTAGCAAGTGTGATATTACTATTTTTTGGGCTGATGTTGTGATGTTAATAAAGGGATAGACTACACAGTAATGTCTGGCATTATTTGCATACCCTTACATTTCTCCAAACTGTTCACAATTATTTGGCAATTCTATTTTTGGGGATTCATTTTGTTATTGAACAACCACACTGCTCTTGGTCAATAAAAATGTGGAAAAAAAGATCAAATCTGAACATTTAAGTAGTAAGAGTGAAGTTTTGGCTTTCCTAAGAGAATATCTACATATATACTATTATAAGGCAATTAGTGTGCAGAATTATTATTTAACTAAATGAAAAGCATTGATTTCCCTTCTGACTTCTTTATTTTCACCTGTTAAAGTGAGAATAATAAACAAAGTCAATATTTTACAATAAAAATTCTTATCAATAACAGTCACAAGCCTTCCATTCAGAGAGTCAGTTTCTTGATTGTTTTGCATAAAAATGAAAGTCTCCTTGAAAGATGCAGACTTTTTTCTATACGACTGCTTGAAGAAAATGTCTTCTAAAAATTGGCAGGAGGTTTGAGAGTTGATTTTGAGTCCATTTTCAACCCAAAACCAGCCCATACCAGTACCTTCTGAGTCGAAGTGGAGCTCTGTGTCTGTTACTGAACCAACCACTGGCCCTTCTATTGGGTCTGTCAAGAGTCACCATCATCTCATCAATCTACAAAACCTTTGTAATATCTGTCTTAAGATAATTCTTGGCCCATTCCTTATGCTCTTACTTATTTGTCTTGTTCGGAGATGGTCAGATTTCTGCCTTTCTTATTTGGCCATGTCTCGGTGAACTGAACACATCACACTTCAGGCCAGTCCAGGTAGGTTGCAGTTGTGGAATATGGCAGCACCGGAGGATACTGGGTCCCTGGTAGCTTCATGTTTGATTGCGGTTAATACGTATCTTTTCTTCTCGACACGTTTCTTGTGACCCTTTTGACTATTTGCTTATAAACGTTTGATTGTTCTGTGATCTCGCCCCAATATCTTAAATATGTAAAGAGTGCTTCATCCCTGTGAATAATTGTGCACACAGTGTGTACTAGAAATAACTTGAGGGTGAATAAATAACACAACAATCATTTTAAATGATTAATCATTTTAAATATAAGTTTGGTTTGCAATATTTTCTTTTTAGGTGGTTACAGTATAAAGTGTCTCTCATATAATAGTTACAACTTAAATAACCAACAATAAAAAAAATAATATATATATATACTTACCTATACACAATTAGATTGATATTACTTTCTCCAAACGGGTCAGCAGCTTAGTGAACATCTCGCAAACTACAAAATTAGATGTCTGTTAATGAATGGAAAGAATGCAATGGGTAGTAAACACTAAAATTCATTCACGAATAACAACAAGTAATCAAACCACTCTGAGATCAGATGAAACTAGCAAAGTTTTACATGCTGAAGATGCCTGACCCTGTTCTGTGAGTGTTATCTGCCCTTATGGAATGTGTAGCAGTGGCAAGGCTATAATAAGAAGCTAACACAGCAATGCACCAAACAAGTCTCAGCCAGCTGGCAGTATGTGGCTAAATGTCAGGAGATAGTAATCAAGATCTCAAACTCATAAACACATACTAATATCATATTTGGGTCCAGGTATAATACAAACAGATACGAGCTAGTAAATAAACTTTCATCAGTGAACCTTTGCGCATGTGCTGTTTTAGTGTATGTTGTCTCAGAAAAACGAGAAATGCATCACATCTTCTGAATAGCTATTTTATTCTATAGTTCAGACAGAGATATACATGGATTAACTTCATTAGGTCATTAACCTGGTCAGCATATTGAACTTTCACATCCATTAAATGGGCAAATGATTCCTATTTAACCAATCCAAACCAATCCATCCGTGACTTCTCCGTGGTTAAGAATGTTGGTATTATGACTGGATACAGTTCAGCTGGTTTCTTGTGTCTGGTTCTTTGGACTAGATCCCTAAAAGGGGATGGATCTGCGAAGGAATGCTCTGATAAGCCATGAACATTGCTGCCATCTTAACAATATAAGTTTGCATTCGTGTAACACAGAGACGCGGTTTTATAAATCTCTTTTGTGGTCCTGTGGATTGTTCTTTCAAAAATGAAAAATATGTCATCATTTGGTCACCCTTCTGATATTTTGATTCTGACATTAAGAACTTTTATTCTTCTGCAAAACAGAAAATAAGATAATTAAAGAATGCAGTTAACCAACACATCTCAATTCACTCAAAATCTATGGAAGCCTTTGCAACTCAATGGGAACTAACAGTTTTCTGATACCAGTATTCTTCAAAATATCTTCTATTTTGAAGAATACTGGTTTGAAGGTTTGAAGGCTAGAGATGCCAAGGGTGTTAGTAAATGATAATAGAATTTCCAGTGTGGGTTAACTATCACTTCACGTGATACCTGGTAGATATTAAACTTATAGTTGTACATTCCTCCATTGAGTGTCCAAATCATCTCTCTTGATGTGTATGACAGGTTCTGGGCTTTCCACTCCTCCCACCACCCCGACGCAGAGTCCAGTCCCGCCAGTCTTCCCCATGGAGAATCCAAGTCCTCCGGAGCGTGCAGAGGAGCGCCGCACACGCTCTCTATCCTCTCCCCCTGACACAGGTCAGCGCTACAGCCTGACCCCCTCTTCCACCAAACCCCCCATTGCCTCGTACACCTTTAACTCTACCTCACGCCAGGTGGGTGAACAACTCTCTTACTTGGGCTTAGTTAATAAGGGAAAACTTCTTACAGTGTCACTATTAGCACAATATGGATAAGATCACTGGCTCAACCAATGGCATGAGTTTAAAGTGAGACTTAATTTTTACACAATATTTATACAATACACAAATGAATCCACAGATTCACAAAATAGGCTACATATATATATATATATATATATATATATATATATATATATATATATATATATATATATATATATATATATATATATATATTTAGGAGAATAGCTATAAAATATAATGATACAAGAGGATCAGAAAATAATAATAACGTATAACATTTTATTAATCTATTTGTTGGACCCATTGGACCTTTTATTCTTTATTTTTTTTAATTAAATAAAAGACTTATTCCCTGATGCATTTCCAGCCATTTATCTCATATTTTGACTCCAGTTTTTATGGAGTTAAAGAATTAAAGCAAGTAATTTGCTTTAATTTGCATAGCAAAGTAATGTGTCAGTTATTTCATTTATTTTCACATACTAAACGATTAATCAGAATGAAAGAAAATGCTTAAGGAACAATATCATTCTCACCTATTCAAATGTCTAGTTTATCACCATCCCATAACACAAACACATCTGAAAAATGTCTATTTGGGATTCCGAGACGTCTGCTGTCATAAAAACTAAACGTCAGTAAGATTATGTACAGATCTTTTTAAGATGTACACTTTTCAGATGGGTAGAGATCACTTTTTGGTTTATACAGATACAGTATCAACCAACAATTATTGCTATATTCGACTAGAGATTAAAAACAATGTTTTATATTATTTAAACTTTTGAGTTTTTTCTATTAAAACCAAAACAGCTAGTTATTATTTGCATGATGTAATTATTGATTAAGTCTTAATGTCTGATTTACTATATTAAAGATGATTAAAATCTCAATTTCCCTGTGGTTTAATCCACTGGGATCCACGTGCAGTGTTGTGTGCTGATGGGATTTGTAGTCCTTTGAGGATTGCAGAGACAGCCATGATTGTAGTTTTGGACGCATTTCTCCTCCATTACCAGCAGAGAGCGATGCGGATTTATGTAGGACAAAGTTGTGGGTTCAAAAGTTGACACTAAACTCAGAAGGACTTTTTTTCCCGCGCTGGAAACGCAGACAGGTGAATAATAAACCCGAAACATGAACTACAAAGGAATGTTCTAATGTCACCTCTGCCTGGGGGTGTCCGAATATTAATCTTTAACCTTATGAATATATTACATTGGAAGAATGAAAGTTGTGCTCTGGGATTATTAGGAACTTGTTTGGCTTTGAACAGTTGCGTGCAGAAAGTTTGTTTGTTTGTTTGTTAGTTATGCAAACTTTAAAATGAATGATCTCCCCCCCATGATTTAATAGGAAAGTCTTAAGAGCTTTAAGTTGTTGGTGCTAAAAGTTTGATTTTGTTGCTCACAGAGTTGTGGATTTTCTGAAGGCATGCTGGAAAAACTTGAACTTTATGATGAAGGTAAGTTATTCTTTTTTTTTTCAAATATTGCAAATTGGTGTCTTACATAAGAACTTTGCAGTCTGTTTATCTGCTTTGTGATTTGGTGCTCATTTTTATGTTTGACAAATCTTGCTTGTTGTGTAGTATTAGTGAATATGATTAAACATGTTTAAAAGTAAAAATACTTATAAATTTTGATTCCCCCCCAGCTGCTGAAGAACCAGACAGTGACATTTACATGCGTTTCATGAAATCCCACAAGTGCTATGACCTCATACCTACAAGTTCCAAACTAGTTGTCTTTGACACTACGCTACAGGTACAACTGGTTACTGATGTTTACAAGAAAAGAAAGATTGTTTTACCTTGTGCAGCAAAGTTATTCTATTTTTGTTTAACTTAGGCATGTTGTGTTGATTTCAAAATAAGAGTTGTTAATGTTTTATCTGTAAACCAACTTTAGTTGGTGATTGAAATGGATGGGATCTCTTTAAAGTAATGTATTTGTAAAAGTTAAACTGTAATCGGATAATTTTGCACTTTTTGGGAAACAGCACAGCATTATGACCCAAGTTCGTTGACATGATCCTTACTTGAAAATCTGTTTTGGTTGGTTTCCCCTAGAACTCTATGTGGTGTTGGTTCAAAGGCACAAACATTATGACTGTTAATATCACAATATTTAAGTTTCCCCAAGTGCTAAAGATGAGTCTTGTTCATAAAACCTTTGCTTAGATATATAAGGACACTTGGCTATATACCATTTTTATCCGAGGTAAAAGAATCTACAAAACCGGTCTATAGGTTTGGTACACTTGAGGTTTCTATTTAAAAAAAGGTTTGATCTGAAGGTGAATGCTTAAAAGTGTGACATTTTATTTAATAAAATGTTTTTGAAACGGATGACTAAGACTGAACGTTGAATTAAGAACAGCCAATAAGAATGCGGAATAGACTGGGACTCCTTTAAAATTCCTTGAAAAGCATCTCAGGGGACTTAAGCTTCTTAATAAAATCACAAGAAAACATTTCTGCAAATGTTAATTGTCCCTAGACTTTTGACCGCTAGTGTACCATTGGTTATACAGAGTGTTAAATCCATGGTTTATAAAATATATGTAGTACCCTGTACTAACAGGTGTGCCCACACAGTACTGTTGTTTGGCTGTAGGTCATTGTGTCCTCTGTGTTTTTGGCTCACGTTGCCAGTTGCTTTAGAAACTCTTTCATAGAGTCTAAAGGAAATAATTGTTTAGAGAATTCTTTGTTCTCTCTTTTAGGTAAAGAAAGCATTCTTTGCCTTGGTTTCCAATGGAGTACGAGCTGCCCCATTATGGGAAACCAAAAAGCAAAGCTTTGTGGGTAAGAACTCTATGCTTTGATATATTGCATGCATACACCCACACACGTTTATTTTATGCATGTTGCTAGAGATATTTATTTCAGTCTTTCAAAGGGAAATATTTAACTTGTTTAATCATGCCACGACTATGTACCTAATCAGTGATGGAATACTTTATATTGTGAGCAATACAAAACATGGCTTTGGGACCTTGCTTATTAACAGTAACATGTATGGGTGCCAAGCTTGTAATGGGTAGTGATTGAAATAAATTCATCTTGTGGCGTATTGAATGTGATTTTTTGTTTGTCTATATGAATTGGATGATTGAAGAGTTAAAACATAAAAACTAACTTTAAGCTTTCTTGTTAGGAATGTTAACCATCACAGACTTCATCATCATACTGCACAGATATTACAAATCTCCACTGGTAAGAGCTCCCAAATCCCAGAAACTACAAATCTACTGCAGAAACATGAAATCTACTGTACATCTCTCATTATTGGTTGATCTTAAGGTGTTAGGTGTTAAGTGACCTTCAGTTGGAAGTTCTAAACCTGAAAAAAAATATTTGTCCTTTTTAACCAGCCTTGAGCTTGAGCTGGTGCATATAGCTCTATGATCCATATTGACATGGTTAAGATTAATGATCATTAAATCTTATGCATGTCTTGTTTTTTTATTTTTATGTGTGCCTTAGGTACAGATATATGAGCTGGAGGAGCATAAAATTGAGACTTGGAGAGGTAAAAATACCATTACTTTGTCAATAGATCTATGTGATTTAATTAATTGATTTTTACCATTAAATCTACTCATCTTCCTGTCATCTTCCTTTCATCCCCGACTTCTAGCAACACAAAGTGATCCTATTTTTCATTATTGTACACCAAACTTTTTCTTGTCTTTGTTTCCAGAACTGTATCTGCAAGAAACTTTTAAACCCTTAGTCAACATATCTCCAGATGCAAGGTGAGATGTGCAGTTTTGTGGGACACAAAAAAATATATTCACATATTTTAAAGTTTTGCGGTACCATACTAAGTTTGGTTATACACATCATTACATTAAAAATATGGCAAATACAAATTTACAAGAAAGCAAAATTTTCAAATTTTTGTTGTTTGGGCAATTACATTATGTGTAATCTTTTTTAAGGTTGTTAGGTACAGTTTTAAAAGCAACATGGTTGTTTCTTATGATCTTTTTTTCTAGTATATTTGATGCTGTCTACTCGCTAATCAAAAATAAGATCCATCGTCTGCCGGTGATTGATCCTGTCACAGGAAATGCACTATATATCCTCACACATAAGAGAATTCTCAAGTTTCTGCAGCTATTTGTAAGTATAAAATACAACTTGTTGCCTAAATAGCTTTTTGTCACATGCATTAAATATTTTTCAGGTGTAGAATGTTGTGGAACAAATAAAAAAATATAAATCGAAGAGGAAGTTCTACACTCCTCTTGGTAGCTGAAATTTTAATTAGCCTTATTATACATTTTACACTTTATTATGATTATTTAAAAAGATAATAATGGCGATATAAGTTAATTGAGAAGAATTCCTGTGTATTGTTATGGTATATGTTCTGATCTTTTAAAGGTTTGTGAGATGCCCAAACCAGCCTTCATGAGGCAAACTTTAGATGACCTGGGCATTGGCACATACAAAAACATAGCTTTCATTTACCCAGATACACCAATTATTAAAGCTCTGGGTATCTTCGTGGAGAGGAGAGTTTCTGCCCTGCCTGTGGTGGATGCTGCAGGTAATAACTTGCAGTATAAATCTTTATTTTAAAGACATTTACATATGTCAAAGTTCATTCTGTCTTTTTAATATTAACAAGAACATGCATTAATGCTACACTTTTATCCATAATGTAGTAAAATTACTCGTTTTCAATTTTTTTCTCCTACAGGAAAGGTTGTGGACATTTACTCCAAATTTGATGTCATTGTAAGCACTAATTGTAATTCCTTTTTTAAATACATAAGTTTTAGCTCTTTTAGTTTTTTAATTTGTACCTAACTGCTTCTGTAATGTTTTCATCACAAAAGTACATAAGCTCATGGACATGTGTCTATGGCATGGCTCTATGTTCATTAGTGTTGTGGGTGTGTTTAGAACCTGGCTGCTGAAAAGACCTACAATAACCTGGACATCACAGTGACCCAAGCTCTCCTGCACCGCTCGCAGTACTTTGAGGGGGTTATGAAGTGCCATCGGTACGAAACACTGGAGACTATAGTGGACAGAATTGTCAAAGCAGAGGTGAGGTTTATTGGTTTAGATATCTGTGCACAAATGACACGCTGTTAAGTTTCTATTGTGGCATTCAAAATTGTACATGTTTAATTTAGTCATTAGTGACTACTAGTTGACTACTAGTGTTTGTCTTGTGTCTGTCCTGCAGGTCCACAGGCTGGTGGTAGTGGATGAGAATTCGAGCATCAAGGGCATCATCTCTCTGTCTGATATCCTGCAGGCGCTGGTACTAACCCCCGCAGGTATTGACGCACAGAATTCCTAATCCCACCTTCCATTTCACTTTTCCTTCTCACCTCTCCACTCTTCCCTGGACCCAAAATCTCCTCTTCCTGGGCATCTATCATCTGAGTGTCCCTCTCTGAACACCTGGCCACAGGTACCATGAAAACTGCTGCATTCTGATTGGTGTGAACATTATGATGATATCACAACAACCCTTTGACAATAATGTGTAGCACAGAGCTGCATGAGCAGGACTGTGTCAATGACACTGGATCAACTGGAGACATAAATAGCTTTGTGATTGAATAGTAATTGAAATGCAACATGTGTCCTCAGCGCCCTCCTGAAGCATGCTGGGAGGACTACATGAAACATTCTTCATCTCCTGATTTCACATGCTGTTCAGCCTGCTGTTTTAAATGTTTTGAGCAATAAGCAAACCTGTTTTGAAGGCACAAAAACAATTGGATTGATGTTCTTGTGGTATTGCAACCATTGAAGAGCTAAAAATATTTTTTATTTTAAAGTCACAGGAATGCTTCTTTGGGACTGCTGTGCATTAAATTATTTATAAACTATAAAGTGCCCATCCAGGGCTTATTTTGTGTTTAGATACACAGGAGGCTTCACTATAGTTTTGTTCGCCCTTGTGAACTAGCAAAGGATTTGAGTTTAAAAAAGGTTTCTTTCCACTAATTTATCTTTTATATACATATTTTTTTACAGGAGGACGCAGGAGGGACAGTGTGACAGAATGACATTTTGCAGGTGTAAGAGGAAAAGAGGAAAGTTTCTGTTTGGATAAACAACATGTTCAGAGAAGGTATCCTGACCGGACACCGAGAAGAGAGCAGGAAGAATATTTTTAGATTCTCTTTTAAGGGCAATAAATTGTGCCCAAACAGAATGACACTGTTGAAGCGTAAGTGATGAATGTCGTCATAACGCACACATTATTCGAGGTTTATGGTGGGCCAGTCGTCTGTATCTGCCGCTATACTGTACGCTGCTTTAAATGCCGGGCATGTTTGCCTGGTTCGTGTTGCTGTTGATAGCCATCATTGACAAAACTAATTTAGGCACAGGGGGAAGTCTCCTTTTATGTTCCGGATGGGTCTGTGTTATATCATTGGCACTGTTATTCAATTTTGGTGCGTTATCTGAAGTGGAAACTTGCCTTAATTTAAGACTTTGCAGAGAGATGATTGTATGGGTTAGCTGAAATGAAACAACTTCCTGGTTCTTGATCCTTGTGCAATAGGCAACAATTGCCATTGTTTGTGTTTGCAAAGAACTAGATAAGTTGGCAGTAGACAGTGCAAGTGTATAAAATGGAATCCAAAGAAATGAAGCTTGTTTTAGGACCATTAGGATTTATTTTGTTTAAAGATAATAAAGCCCCATTTCCCCCTCATTTTCTCATTACTCTAAGTCTGGATGTTTCGGGTTTTTTTTTTAAATGGTTTGTTCATCAGTTTCTCATTACTGTAGTATGTTTTTTGTGCAGTAAATACTGTAGTATTTTTCATAAGTGGTTATTTTTTTAAATAAATAAATCTAAGACTACCACAAATGTACAAACACTTTTTCATTATGGTAATAAGGGTGGGTGGAGTTTAAATAAGCTATGTTTTCTTTATGCAAGATTAATTCTGGCTTTCTTTGGATGTTTAGGGTAAAATATTATCTGGACAGGTTTCATGAGATTGCCTTTTGTCTGATACTGTATCAATCGTGCCTTTATCCCCTGAAAATTGTCTATGGAGAAATGATTGTATTTCAAAAAGTGAGTGTACGTACTGACCGTTGTGTGCTGTATTTTTACTGGAACAAAGAATGTGCCATGAAATGAGAATATACAGAGCTTTATTTTTCTATAGTGGTGTGGAAAATGATGTGTGCTACCCATCAAATGCACTAAAGAGCATGAATGTCCTAACTTGCAGTTACCAAGAGAAAATACGCTGCTTTGCACCCCAGTTTATATGCTGGACTACTGTAAACATAAGTGCTCTGACAACACATGCCGTATACTGTTTTACGTGTATGGATTTAAAGAATCATGTTTTTCAAAGCGTTCTTATTTTTTGCTTTTGTATCTGTTTTTCATTAAACCATGGAATGTTGCAGAAAATGTACAATGTATCGACACTATAATTTTAATTATAAATGCGGTTGGGCTGAAATATATTGAAAATGTGTTCATGTTTGTCTCACTTGCATTTTTTGTTGTGTATATACTTTTTAAGCACTTTAAACTTAAAAGTTTATTTAAGTAGTCAACAAAGACATAAATTACCTGAGACACAAACACTTGTTAAAAAAATCATATTCTGGAGGTTCAAATTATTGGGGTCAAAGTGACCCCAGTGGGTAAAAAATTTTATCAAATTTGAGGGTAAC